>PVKS010023775.1:0-31925 GCA_004027875.1 Aplodontia rufa | reverse complement strand
TAAGTATTTAAATTCTGCTTTTAAGGCCTTCTGTTTGTTCATGTATGTGTTCGTTTATCAAATATATTTTGAGGGGGTACCCTGTGCCAGAGACTGGGAATGGGAAATTTTTTTTTAAATTTTATTTTTGAGCAACCTTACAAGATTTTAACAAAATAATATAAAATGTGTATATATTCTGGATATTGCCTTTATCCCCAGGAGTGCCCCCCCCCCACCAATTACCCTCCCTTATCCCTCCCTTCCCCTTACCACTATAACTCTAAAAAAAGTATTAGATTGTAAAGCATTACATCTTATCTGGATTTACCTCATGCTACTAGACCAACTTTCTCATTGTCCAGGGTCTAGTCCCCACCTCCACAGATGAGTGGAGACAATCAAACCTTAGATCCCTGGGTTAAGCTGATTTTACTCATCATGATCTCTTCCATAACCATCCATTTACCTTCGAAGGCTGCAATATCATTGTTTCTAATTGCTGTGTAATATTCCATGGTATAAATGTACCACAGTTTTTGGATCCATTCTTCCAGGGAGGGACATCGGGGTTGTTTCCATAGCCTAGCAATAGTAAATTGTGCTGCTATGAACATTGATATTGCTGTGTCACTGTAATGTGCTGATTCTAAGTCCCCTAGAAAGATACCCAGGAGTGGAATAGCAGGGTCATATGGTGGACTCATCCCTAATTTTTTAAGGATTCTCCATACTGCTTTCCAGAGGGGCTGTACCAGTCTGCAGCTCCACCAACAGTGTGTTAGTGTGCCTATCTCTCCACAGCCCCTCCAGCATCTATTGTTGTTTATTTTCTTCATCTTTGACATTCTGACTGGTGTAAGGTGATATCTTAATGTGGTTTTCTCTGATTACTGGTGATTTAGAGCATTTTCTCATGTATTCATTGGCTTGATCAATGTCCTCTGGTGAGAAGTCTCTATTTAGCTCTTTGGCCCATTTATCAATTGGGCTGTTAGTGTTTTTGTAGTTGACATTTTTGAGTATTTTATAGATTCTGGATATGAGACCCTTGTCTGAGGAATCATAGTCCATGATACTCTCCATTTCTGTAGGAAACCTGTTGACTCTTTTGATTGTTTCCTTGGCAGTACAAAAGGTTTTTAGCTTTATGACATCCCATTCACTGATTTTTGACTTTACTTCCTTTACTTTTGGAGACCTGTTGAGAAAGTCTTTGCCTACTCCCAAATGTTGAAGTGTTGGACCAATTTTGTCTTCTATCAGTTGCAACGTAGCTGTTTTAATACCAAGTAACCTGATCCATTTTGATTTGATTCTTGTGCAAGGAGAAAGATATGGGTCTAATTTCAACTTTCCGCAGGTGGATGACCAGTTTGTCCAGCACCATTTGTTGAAGAGGCTGTCACTTCTCCATGTAATATTTTGTCCCCCTTTATCAAAAATCAGATGTTTAAAGATTTGAGGATTTGTTTTGGGGTCTTCTATTCTAGGGAATGGGAAATTTTAATATAAGTCTCCAGCCCAGTTCCAGGTAAAGATGTTGAGATGAAGATTCCTTAATACCAAATAGACAAAATTTGTATAAAATCCTAATATACTCACCCACATCAAATGCAGGGAACTATAATGGTGGAAAAATGGCAACCAAGGAAGTTCACAGAAGCATGGCTTCCGGTAGCTCCTTGCTGCTTTCACTTCCTCTTGAAGAGGAAGAACTGATGAGACACACCACGTGCCCTCCACGCACTGTGACTTGGAGAGAATCACAGAAGGGGTGCCCCTGGAGTTGGGGAAACAGAGCTCAAGAACCCAGCTCCCAACTCCTCAATGAGCAGGGCAACATGGTCTCCTTTATGGGTTCACGGTGAAGTGGGTGAGACAGTGCAAAATCCACTGGTATTTCCAACAAGAGTAGAACCCGGCCAGCTAGAGTTGGAAATCCTGGAACACCCTTGGCAGAATGCAGAGCCTCAGTGACTGCTGGAAGTTTCCCTGGCCACAGAGAAGCGACCCCCTTCTCAGCCCTTCCATCATTTGTTCAGGGCAAGTGAATGCCACAGAAGTACCCGGGTTCAAACTGCAGTGAGGAGGGAAAGAGAAATAATTAACAGGGAAAAGGATCTTCAAGGATTTTATTTCCAGGTGAGGCTGGAAACCTGGTGGCTTAAGTAGTTCATTAGACAGTAATAAAGCCAAAGAAATATGGATTTCCACCAGGAGGGGGATTTGGCATTGTCTGGGGCAACTGACCAGCAGGGAGCTGCCTGCCAATCATCTTTTAATCACTTCCTGGTAGATATTTTAGGCTCACTGTCTTTGCCAAAAAAAAAAAAAAAAAAAGCTATTTTTACTGTCTATACCCTGTTTTAGAATTTTCCTTTTACAATTGCATTCTCTGTGTTCTGAGGATGGGCATTGTTTTGAAATATCTGTTCTCTTTACTGTTATGCTGCATTAGATTGGGCACACTGAGAGGACACCTTGCAGTCCCCATTACCTCCTTGATAACACAGAGCCGACTGGACTGTGTACTGACTTCTCTGCTCATGATTTCTTAGCTCTCAAAGGCACCCGCAGAGCTCTGTCCTGCCTAATGCATCCTAAACACAGTACTGCTTCAGAAACACCCTCATTCCTTCAACCAGCACATCTCTCCAGTCTGTCTTGAGACACTCTCTTCCAAAATGGTTATTTGGCCTTATCTTTACATTGAAAAAATTATATGCTTACATGCTGAAAGATTCTATTCCATGTTATAGATCTCTCGAGTCATTCGTACTCCTCGGGGAAATGCCCTCCTGGTCGGGGTGGGCGGATCAGGAAAGCAGAGCCTGACAAGGTTGGCTTCATTCATTGCTGGCTACACTTCCTTCCAGATCACTCTGACAAGGTAACAAGCTTTGACTTTAACCTAGAATGGATTTTGGAATAAGGTTGTAAGAGGCCACCTGAAGTTAAGAATGCATTTTTGTTATATGCATTGAGAATCACAACAGTTTTCCTTCTAGAATGCTGAACTGTCTTCCTCTTTCAACCTTTGTCATGGTCCAGGTACATTTCACATTAACTGTTGAAACATTTCAGCCTCTCCTTATAGTGAATCACTGCCTCCTTGGTTTTATGCTGGGTACAATATGAGTATCATGTCTATTGCTTTTGGTGCATTTCAGAGGAAGTTTGTCCCTCTTATTCATTAAAACAGATTGTAAGAATGCTAATACAATGGAAAAATAAAGATATTGATTTATTCATTCAAACACTTCAAAGTATTTATTGAGTACTGACTGTGTGTCTGATATGGCTAGAGGAGCAATGTGTGTTGGTCATCTTTCTGGAAAGAAGGAAAATTAATTGTTTCATGATTTCAGAGGCTTCAGTCCATGGTCATTTGGCTCTGTTGGGTTTGGATCTGTGACACAGCAGAACATCCTGGTAGAGAGTGTGTGGTTGAATCATAGAGCAGCTTGTCTCCTGGGAGCTGGAAGGCTGGGGTGTGGGGAGGGAAGGAGACTAATACCCCTGTCAAGGCACCTTCCAGGTCCTAACTTCCTGCCATCAGACCCCACCTCTTAAAGGTTCCACCATTTCTCAATAGCACCACAAGTTGAGGACCAAGCCTTCAATGCATAGGTCTTTGGGGGACATTCCAGATCCAAACTGTGGCAAAGATAAATGTAGCCTGGGTCATTGTTGAGCTTATCCTCAGAGGGGACAATGAGCAACTCATTCAGCAAGGTATGATTCCTTGGTGCTACCTAAGATAGAGAAATGAATGCAGCATGGTTCTTCTTGACACATGAGAGAGGTCTTTTAAGCTATGGTAGGTCAAGGAGGCTTCCTGGAGGAGGTGATGTTTAAACTGAAACTTGAATATGAGTAGGAATTACCTGAGAAGAGGAACAGTCAAGAATGTTGTAGGCAGAAGCATCAGCACATGGGAAGTCACATTTGAGCCCTGGAAGAAGATACACGTGGCTGGGTGCCAAGTCTGAGTTTACAGATGGGAAGAGACACAGTCCTATGAAGATATGCTAAGGAACTGAGACTTCCTCTTGGGGCAACAGGAAACCATCAATGGGTCATCACTAGGGGGACATGTCAGATTTGGATGTTCAGAGAACAGATGGAAGGAACTAAACTGGAATAGCAATGGGGCTGTCTCAGGGGTCAAGGCAATGTGTGACAGTGTCATGGGTGGTAGTGAGAAGGAGAATGGAGACTCTTGAGGTTGCCAGGAAGCTGGACCTTACGGACTTGGTGCATCCTGGCGATTGGCTTGGAAAACTACATAGCTAGTGCTGTTATTTATCAAGAGAAGGGACCCCAGAAGAGTTGTCCTCAGGTGTATGTGGATAGCACAGGAGGAAGCACAATTAGCAAGTGAGCAGTGAGCCTGAAGAGATAAGCAGAGGTGGTTCGAGTGGTTAAAGAGTGTCAGGGCTGGCCAAGGTAGGTTGGAAACAGGAAGGCAGATTGGGAAGTTTAGTTGGAATGAAGATAATTTGAGGCATTTTATAGGTGTGGGAGCAGGAAGCTTGCTTACTGGGCATTGACGGACAAATCATGCCACTGATCGGACTCTTGGGGGAGTCCCAGAGATACCATCTAGGATAAAGGCTTACTATAATCTGCATTGGAGATTCAGTTATTCAAGCTGCTGTTGGTACAGCTTCTGTTTGGGCTGAATTTTAGGGTTCTTCTTGGAGAATGAATTTGAAGACTGCTGTGTTACCTTCTTGTTGCTTTGAAAAAATACCCAAGATAACCAGTTTCAGGGAGGGAGTGTTTATTTCAGCTCATGGCTTCAGTTCCTGGTCAGCTGGCTGCATTGCTGTGGGTCTGTGCTGAGGCCGATCATCACTGTGGAAGGGCAGGGTGGAGGAAAGCCGCTAAGCTCATGGCACCAGGAAGCAGGGATAGGTAGTTCAAGAGAGAAAATGAGAGAAAGAAAAAAAGTGGAAGGGGTTGGGGGACCTACTTCCTTCAATGAGGCCATCTCTCCTACAGTTTCCACTACCTCCTGATAATGTCGTCAAATTCCTAATACATCAGTGTAAGAATCCAGTGGTGAGATAGAACTCTCGTGATCTGGAGATCACGACATATGAACACTGCTGCCCTGGGGAACCAAGCCTTCAACACTGCCTTTGGGGGACAGTCCAGCTCCAAACATAACACTGCTATTTTATTCAAGGACAAGGACTGATAGAAGTATGCTGTATTTGCCTTTTGTATGATTCTTCTAGCTTGTGCATAGTGGCAGAGCCAGAGAAAAGATAGCTTGCATAGGAAAAGATTTGGACTGATTTTTGTTCCTAATATTTGTATAAAACCTCATTGTTTCCAAAAAAACTTTTTTTTAAATGCATGAGCTAATTTGATTTTCTAAAGAACTCTGTGGGTTAGAAGAGCAGATTGCAAGAGCCCATCTTGCCACTGAAAATCAGAGGCTATGAATTCCCGATCTCTCAGATGAGGCTGGAAGTTGATTGCAGGACTTTTGTAGTCAACTCTGATTTCTAGTGCAGCGTGGCCGTGACACCGCACAGGGCTTCAGTCAGCATACTCTAGGATAGTGCTCACTGAGACAAATTCGTTCCTCTGCATGTCACACTGGGAATGATGCATTACCAATGAGAGGAGGGGCAAGGGCTTCCTTGCTTTGTCACTATCCTTAAGAGACCATCCTGAGGCCTTTGCATAGCTGTGTGGTTGAGGCTGGAAGGCAAGGGCCTAGCTTTTGGGAAGCACAGCCATTTATCAGATGTCTCAGTCCATATTATTTGAAGTAGTGGACCCTTGAGACCTGGGTGACCAGGCTGAAAGTTTTCTCCATGTGGTAGGAAGTGGGGCAAGGTATTTTTCTCTGTCTTTAAAATAATTTTCTGACCTCTTGAATTTTATTTTTCTAGAAGTTTTCTAGAAATAGTGATATATGGTTGTGGTATATCTGATTCTAGGGTTTAGCTTATAGATCTTTAAAGCAGGTATAAAAGTTAGAGTAACTTTTAAAAATCAGGTGGCCATTTGTTCCTGTGCTGTAGTTTCTAAGTTTATTTAATGATTACAGGACAAATAATAATTTACTAAGTCTCAGTTTCCAAGATTGGAATATTTTCATTTATATGTTTTGGAAGTAATGGACATCTATTTGTATATTTTGACCTGACTAATATTTCCTGGTTCTGACTTGTACCTAAGGTTTGCTTTTTCCTTTTTTAAAGAGAGAAGAACAGTGAGAGAGAGAGAGAGAGAGAGAGAGAGAGAGAGAATCAATTTTCATTGAGTTTCTAACATGGCTTTTGTTGCTCTGACACTTAGCCATGTGCATGGGTGCTAGGGTTTGAACCTGTGTACTTGTGCATGCCGGGCAAGCACCACAACCACTGAGCCACCACTCCATCCCCTAAGGATTGCTTTTGATAGTGGAAGATTTATAGTGGGCTATTTCATAGTGTTTCCAGCTATTTTGGTGTACTGATGGCTCAGAAAAATCTTTTATGTAGAATCCAAAGACATGGAAGGTAATAATCATATTGGGAAAGAAAGAGGGAATCATTTGTAATAGAGCAGCTTCTTCCATATAATGAAAGCTTGAATTAGTGTGGTTTAACTTATGTTTTCTAAAATACCGGGTGCAGATGGGGGGCATTAATAAGTATCCTAGGCATCTTTTCCAGCAACTAGTTTCAAAATGGTACATGTACACATTCAAATGACATTTTCTTGAGGTAGAAATCATATTTTTGTTTTAGGTTGACTTTTCACTTTAGTTTTTTATGTATAAAAACATTATAATGTTTTATGAAATATGGAGTTTTAAAAATCAATTAAAATTCATTTACAGCTCATACCATACGATAGAATAAAATCTACATTTTTTGCTTAGGTTGTTATTATAAGGCTCTTGCCTTGCCATGAAAACATTTTAGGTAATGGAACAATGGCAATATTTCTTTAGATCATACAACACATCAAATCTGATGGAAGACCTAAAGGTTTTGTATAGAACAGCTGGTCATCAAGGCAAAGGAATCACTTTTATTTTCACGGACAATGACATTAAAGATGAGTCATTTTTGGAATATATGAACAACGTTTTATCATCGGGTGAGGTAGGATCTCAGTTATGCTTCGCATATTTTGTCTCTCCATGTTTCTTCTAACTTAGAACTTTTTCTAGTTTTTTTCCTTAGAGTTTTGAATCAATGCTACTGGAGACTTGGTGGTCAGTGTGGTGAATGGCTTTTTCTATGACCTTTTTCTTTTTAAATGATACTGGGGATTGAACCCAGGACCTCACACGTCTGAGGCAAGCACTCTACCGCTGAGCTCCATCCCCAGTCCCTTTTATTTGACTTTGAGAGAATGTCTTGCTAAATTGCCCAGGGTGGCCTTGAACTTGCAATCCTCCTGCCTGGGCTTCCTGAATAGCTGGTAATCCAGGTCTGGTCCATTGCAGTTATTATGTTTTCCAAGAACAAAAGTCCCAGTAAAAATGAGCTAAGCATTTAAAACTTCCCGAGTGCTCCAAGTGCCAAATGAGAAAATGGGATTGGGGGAGAAGGCAGGCTCATTGGACTTCTGCTATGTCCATTTTGCCCCTGTGAGGGCTGCGACTTTGCAGTTGATCATAGAATCATTCGTGCATTTTGAGATGTGGCATACCTCATCATGAAAATTTCAGTTAAGTTATAAAAGGTGAGTTTAAGAACACAAACGGAATAAAAGCCTTATACCTGTGGAGCTGAGCTGTGTATTTTGGTTTGTTTTGATGGGTGTGCACTGAATGCAGATGCCTGGGCTTCTTTTTAAGGTCTCCAACCTATTTGCTCGTGATGAAATCGATGAAATTCATAGCGATCTGACCTCAGTCATGAAGAAGGAACACCCGCGGCGCCCCCCGACCCATGAGAACCTGGGTGACTTCTTCATGTGCCGGGTCCGCAGCAACCTGCATGCTGTACTCTGCTTCTCGCCGGTGGGGGAGAAATTCCGCACCCGAGCTCTGAAGTTCCCTGCCCTTATTTCAGGATGCACGATCGACTGGTTTAGCCGGTGGCCTAAAGACGCCTTAGTTGCTGGTTAGTGTGGTGGAAACATTCACTTCAGGGTTTCTGGTTCACAGTGTTTATTTATTCATGAATGTTTTGTGCCATCGGCTATCTCTGCATTGGCTTCAACCAACTCACTTTATCCAGCATTTGAGGATTTTTGCTACAAGATACTGTTCTTTTTTTGGTAGCTAATTTTTCCTGCAGCATGCTTGTCAGAGAATGAGATCTTCAGATTCTACCCCCTTGGGTTAATTTACAGTGATCTTGGTTTTTCCTGGGGATGCTAGAAGACTTTGCCTCAGCTGGATTCCCAGGCAGGGTTCAGGATGTCACAGGAAGACACTGGGGTGTTAATCTGCTGGTCTTCTTAGGTTGGTTTGTGAGCCCCAGAGTATTAAAGACAAATGTCTCTTGGACATCCCCTGCAGAGCTGTAAATCAGAGAGAAAAACATTACCCAGCAATCCTCTGATGTCTTCTGTCCCTGTCAAAGGGACAAGTTACCCAGTGTTCTCTGGCCGGAGTCAGCCTCTTCCGTCAAATCTTCCATCCCTTGGAAGCTTAATGCTTCTCTTATGCTGGAGAACATAAAAGCAGTGCAGGAGATGTTAGAGATCATACATTTAACTTGCTGGTTTTCTCAGATTTGAGTGAGAAATTATCTGTGGCTATTTTAAAAGCTGCAGATAATTGGGTTCTATCCCTGACTCACTGTTTCAGGACCCTTGCTTCACAGTGGTGGCTTTCAGCCTTCATGTCTGATTGTTGTATTTTAAGCAGAAGAGCCTTATTTCCCGATAATGCCTTACAGGTAGCCCTAGAAAATATAGCAGTGAAAGATGGAATCATGCTGTTTCCAGCCGTCCTCACCCCTGCCTCCCCAACTGTTAGACCCTGAGTGAGAATAACTCATGAATGGTCCGCTTCCTGGAGATGAAGAAACTGGGAAGAGGGAAGCTGAAGAACTTGTCAGAGGTGGAAGAAGCCAATAGCATTGTACTGGGGCTGGAACACAGGTTTCCTGTCTATCATCCATTTCTCTCTCTATGTCTTATCTATCATATCTATCATATTATTAATCAGCTATCGTATCTCTCAGTCATCTATCATATTGATCATTTACCCGTTAATCTGTCATATGCTTATCTTTATCTTTCATGCATCTATCATCTATCAATCATACTAATAAATTATCTCTCTGGACTGTTTTTTTGTTTTTAAAGAGAGAAGGACAGTGAGAGAAGCAATTTTTATTTTTCATGGGACTTTAATTTCTCTGACACCTTTGTGTACGTGGTACTAGGGTTTAAACTTGGGTACTGGTGCATGCGAGGCAAGCGACATAACTGCTGAACCATCGTTCCAGCCTTGGACTTTACTTTAAAACAAATTCATATTCAAGTTTTATTGTTGGCACACTATTGTTGAGAATAATGGTTTTTTAATACATGAGTTTTAAACACTTTTTTTTAGAGAGAGGGAATCACCTTTACTTTTCATCTGGGTTTTGTTTTTCTGACACTTAATTGTATATGTGGTACTGGAGTTTGAATCCAGGTCCTTATGCATGCCAGGCAAGCACTGTAACCACTGAGCCACCACTCCAGCCCCTAAACACACAAAATGTTTTAACGTGTTTGGAGTACAGGTGATAGTACAATTTTCTCTTTGTATTACAAAGGTTGAAAAAAAACCCAGTGATTTAAAATTTTTAGTCTTTTAAAACTGTATAAATACAAATACAGGTAAGATTTAAAAATTCTTTGAACTAGGATAGCATGCTGGACACAAAACAACAGTATTTCAGTACTGTACTAAAGCTTACTATGAAACATAACAGTGAGCAACTACTTTGTAAAATGTCATGTAAGATAGTATCATTAACAACAACAAAAATCAGGTGATGTAATTGTCACATACCATAATTCAGATGATTCAATTTACAAATGGAGCCCTTCCTGTTAAGTCCCTACTGCAGTCATCCCTTCATTTTAAAGACAATCATCGATCTGTTTTTAATTTCTCACAAATCTGCCTCATTTTTTAAATCTCATTGCATCAACCCAAGCCAAGATTACATGGAAGTAGGAAGACTTTCATTTCTGTGCCTCAGTTCCTAGCAAGGGTCCCAATCTTCACACAGGAATCTGTGTTCATTTGTTGAAAGCACATTTGTTGATTTTCCTGGCATTCACTGAGCCAGGCATGTGAGGGCAAGGCACACCCATTCCTTGACTGAGATTCTCTCTGCAGGGTAGCTCAGCCGCAGTCCCCTGTGCAATCCATCCCATTGATTCTTGTTTCCACTCTAGTCTCTTCCTGGCTTGAAATCTGTGCTCTCAACTGCCTGTTTGATCCATTCTCATGGGGGTTTCACAGACTCCTTAAATTCAATATCTGAAACCAAACTGGTCCCTCTGAGTGCCACAATCATTTTTTGTCTATAGTATCCCTGTTTCCTTCGGCTCTCAAGTCCACTCTGTTTCCACATTGTGCCAATGTGGTCTCCTAACTCTTAGTGGAATCTGCCTTTTCCTCTTCACTGATACTCCATGCAGAGCCATTCTTGGCACTCACTTGATCTTGCTTCCCTGTTCACCTGCCTCCCAGGTGTCTTCCCTGTTCACCTGCCTGCACACTACACGTAATGGTGAAATGGTAAAAGCACAAACCCAATCACGTTGCTTTCTGTATAAATCTCTATAAGTCCTTCTTTTGCCTCTAGGGGGAAGAAAACCTTGATATTTAGCATCGCCTTCATGGCTAGAAAGAGCTAGCCGCTCACCCGAGCTCACTTTACCCTCCTGATCTGTCTTCCTTTGAATTTGCCATTGTTGTCCCATTCAATTGCATCCGCCTCCCATTTCCCATGGAACCCTCCTCCCTGTCTGGGAAATGCTGACTCAGCAAAGTGTCACTGCTTTGAGAAAATCTTCCTCTACTTCCGCTTTCCTGAACTGAGCCAGTCCCCTGTTGTCCATCTCATAACACATGGTGCTTTCCTTCTTGAGGTCAACTGTAGCCTATGCCTAGTTTTGTGGTTTGTAGATCAATGCTCATCTGTCCACTAGACCGGAAGCATGAGGTCAAGGCTGCTTCTCTTCTGTTCAGAGTCAGGGCACTGTGTTGAATGAACAGGTTGGTCCACGGGAAACTCATGCCCTTCCACAGTTTGGCCGCGGTTCACCCGCAGTCTTTCTGGAACTCACCACAAGCATCTTTCTACCTTTAGGTATACTTTCCTGTCCTATGAACATGATGTAATCATTCTTATCCTTACACTTGTCCCTCATCTTTGTTCATCTGAATTCCAAAGCTTAGGCAAGTCTTATCACATCCTTTGATCCTCCTCTGTTAGGAAAATTTTTTGTCTTTGACCCCCTCTCTACGACTTGCATTTCATATTATGCACTTTGGCATTTATATATTTTTAAACCTTTCACTAACCAGTAAGCTTTTGAGGTTGTATCTCCAATTAGTCTACTTGCATCCTGCACTATGTGACTATTTACTGCTGTTCTAGTCATAGTAAAAGATGAAATGATTATAAGATATCACTTTACTTGTTAAGAAATATAAAATATTTTTGGGAAACAATTGTATACCTAATACTAATGTGCCTTAGGTTATTTTGAAAGCGTACCATCTATAAATATTGGAAGTGCTTAATACACTTGGAAATTTAGCTGTTATTTATTACTTTTAGAAAAATGATACTAGCCTTTCTAGAAAACTTGCCCTAAGGATGCTTATTTTGAGTTAAATTATTACTTCCAGCCACATCAATAAGGAAGTACAGTATGAGCATCCCTATTCTGAAAATCCAAAATGCTCCAACATCTTAAACCATGTGTGTGCATATGTATGTGTGTGTAGGGCACTGGATACTGAATCAGGGTCTCACACTTTCTAGGACAATAATCTACCACTGAGCTGGAAATTAAAACTTTTTGAGAACCTGTCCAATGCTCAGTTTGGTTTCAGAACATTTCACTTTTTTTTTATTTTCATTGTGAGGGTGCTTATCCAGTAGAGTCAACATAGATATTCCCAAGTTTAAAAAATTCCCAAATATGAAATACTTTTTGTCCCAAACATTTCAAACAACCAGTTATTCAACCTGTACATAATTTTGTTTGTTATAATTTCATTTATATTATAAGAAATGTTTTAAATAATTATGTACCTTACTAATTTATAGACATTCAGAGGTTTAATACAAGATTTCATAGTATTTTAATAATAGTACTCTTGGAAAAACTTCAGTTTTTTATATACATTAATTTAAATGGACCGAATCTCTTGATGAAAATATTACAGAAAAAAAAGCGTTGTTTATGTTGGAAAAGCCTTGAAAGCAGGTCACAGTCTTGGCGATTGTGTGTTGATGACCCCCTCTCAGTGGGGCTGGGTCACCCTGGGAAGGAGTATTCTGATCCTGTGTGTAGTTTTTCCTACAGGGAATCAATCCCATTTTTACTCTTTGATTTTTTGGGGCACATCAAAAGACAGATTTCTACCTAAAGAAAAGGGTCATCATTACTCATTCTCTCTGTTCATATAAGTAAGAAAAAAATTATTACATGGTAAAACAAATTTCTAGAGATTGAGGGCTCCTCTGAAGATGTCCTATGATGTCAATAAAGCACTTAGCATTGTGCCTGTCCCATAGTAAATATTGCAGCTATTGTAGCTGACACTTACAAAACTTTGTCAAAAGTGTGGCTGGTTATAGCTAAGTGGTGGTGTGGAGCACTTAGTTTTAATGTCCAGCTACACACACACTGTCATAGGTAAGGATTGATCTTTCCTGTGCCCAGATTTAAACTTCCTAAAATTTAAACTATTCTTTATAGTGTTTTCTAAATTCATATGAGACAACATGTATTCTGAGTGTCTTGATTTAAATGTATGGTAAATTGTGTTTGTTACCAAGTTGATGAATAGTCCTTACTATTTACCCATGGTTACTACATTGAAAACTTAGTTTAATTATCAACTGCTAATGGTGAAAAGCTATGCTTCTGCATGTATGTGCTATCAGCTGTTAGGCTTGCTCATTGGGTACCCGTTCTTTCTCTACAATTTTTACTGGATATATTTCCATCTGTAACTGTTAATATACATAGCCTAGTTCTCCTAAACTGCATAAAAATGGTCATGTTGATTTTTTTTAACTACATTATGCATAACACTTGTGAATACCAGGGGGTTGAGGCCAGGTTTTATATTTCTTTCACCCTACAACACCCATCTCAGTGGTGGATATATAGGGGACACTCATTATATATGAGGAAACTGATCAACTCTTTCCTTGTTCTTACAGCAGAAAAATGCTGTCTTAGAATTGGTCCACTGTTAGGCACTGTGAGGAAGGTAAATGTCTCCAACAGGAGATTTTTTTACCCAAACATTCCTAAAGGATGCTACAAATTAGAACCAGCCGCACAGGCCAGCAGCTGTATTTAAGAACAAGATAACCCAGGAATTAAAAATTTTAGTGACGAACTTTTTTATTTTGCAAGTGCAATCAAAGCCTGGAGGAAATAAGGGACTGACAGATTCTCAGGAAAAATATAAATGGGATTGTTAACTATGAGTACCAGGTGGGCACTGATGTCTGAGTTATTTGTATCACTTTTGTCCTTATGTGAACCATACAGCAGACTTGCTGTTGACCAGATCATGTAGCTATGTGGAGGAGACTTCTCTGTACAAGCACCAAAAACAAAGAATTATGATAGGCTGAAAGTCTTTTATGGTTTTATAGATGAAAGGGAATTGTTGATATCTTAGACCTGGGGCCAAAAGTGTTGATATCCTTCTACCTACCTGGGGCTACAGAAATGGTATGCAGTCCTAGGAAATGTGTCAGTTCTTTAAAAATAGTCTGGCAACTTCAAAATTGTAACTGACAACTGTATCTTACATGCTGTTATCTGGTTCCTTGCAGTGTCTGAACACTTCCTCTCTTCCTATGATATTGACTGCAGTGTTGAAACTAAGAGGGAGGTGGTCCAATGCATGGGCTCCTTCCAGGACGGAGTGGCTGAGAAGTGCATTGATTATTTCCAGAGATTCCGACGTTCTACCCACGTGACACCCAAATCGTATCTCTCCTTTATCCAGAGCTATAAGTTCATATATGGTGGAAAGCATTCAGAGGTGCAGACCCTGGCCAACAGGTGTGTGTGAAGTTCAATAAAAATTATTTTGGAGCAGTGAATTCTGCGTTCAGTGGTTCTCAACTTGCGGCAAAATTATCCCTCATGGATATTTTGCAATGACTGGAGACATTTTTGTCTGTCACAAGTGGAATGGGGGTGGATGCTAGTGGCATTTAATTAACGGGTAGAGGCCAGAGATGTTGCTGAACATCCTACCATGTACAGGAGCCCACAGCAAAGAATTATCCATCCCTGAATGTCAATAGTGCTGAGGATGGGTTATGCCATGGTTCCTAGGGGCCTTCTTGTTGCCCAGTAGGATGAACTGTTGGAAAGTTTTATGTGTCATGCCACCTTCTGTGATATCAAATGACATAATGATAGCAATAAGAGACCTGGAAGAGAGTGAAAGTGCTGATGTTCCCTCCTCCCTCTGTCCCACCCTTGAGTGGGTAGGGTAGGAGAATCTGACGAACATGTATGTTTACTGCTTCCAGAAATTTGTTCCAAATTTCCCTGCTCTGCCCTGTACTTCTCTGAACACTCACGTCTTCTGCCTGATAGAGTCAACCAGGGCTGCCATGCAAGGATCCCTGGGTTTGTGATTGGACTAAATGACCTTGAGGGCTCCCATCTTTAAGATCACATTGCCTCAGGTTCAGGCAGGGAGTTAGACTCTCCTGGGGCAGTTCTGGTGGATCAAAAATTATTTTCTTATGTCAAATCTGTCTTCTTTTAATTTCATTGGACCTTTCTGAATAATGTTATTTTTTTTTCCTTTCTGCATGAGAGGGCTACAAACATTTGAAGCTGATTGTCTTTAGGCTGAATGTCATTGAGCATGTTTCCTGCATGATATGGATTTTACATCTGCTGTTCCTTGTAGAATGAACATATTAGTGGGCTAACTCTTCCTACCCATGATTGATGAGGAACATGGACATGTCAGTCTAGAAATAGACCTTTTTTTTTCAACTTACGTAATGAAGAGATTTGTTGGTTCACATTTGTACATGCATACGTTTTGACAGAGTTGCTTAAACCAGATCCTTGTCCAGGATGCTCCCCTGCTTCCCTCACTTCTTGATCTCATGATTCCTCTGTAGCTCCCAAAGTTACAGATATGAATGACCACATATGTATATAATAATTTTGGAAATTTAAATGCCTGGCTGAATATTATTTGGCTTCTCATGGGAGTCAAGTGTACTCTTCAGTATTGATAACCCATTTTTCCCTTGCTCTTTTCCTTCCCTCTTTCCTCTGCCTTCATATCTATAGTTCCCCCAGAGTATTGGTTACTTTAAATTTGGTGGGTATATTAATAAAACTTGACTTTTATCCTATACTAGATTTTACTTTTGGTTCCACATATGAGAGAAAACATTTGATTCTTAGGTGACTGTGTTTGGCTTATTTCACTCAGTGTGATTTTTTTCCATTAATTTCCATTTCCTGCAAAAACCATGATATCATTCTTTCTAATAGATGAGTAGAACTCCATTGCATATATTACCACAGTTTTTGGATCCATTCATCCAGTGAAGAGCATCTAGGTTCTTTCTATAATTAAATTATTGTAAATTGAGCTGCTAAAAACATTGATGGAACTGTGTACCTGTAATAAGCTGATTCCAGCTCTTCTAGGAAAATACCCAGGAGTGGAATAGCTGGGCTGAACAGTGGTTCGATCTCTTATTTCTTGAAGAGTCTCCACACTGCTTTCCAGTGTCGCTGTAACAGTCTGAAGTCCCACCAATGGTGTGTTAGTGTTCCTTTCTCCCCACAACCCCTCCAGCATCTATTAGCATTCATAGTCTTTATTTTTGCCATTCTGACTAGAGTGAGGTGGATTATCAGTGCAGTTTTGATTTGCATTTCTCTGATTGATAGTGATACAGAACACTTTTTCATATATCTTTTGGCTTTCTGAACTTCCTCTGTTGAGAAGTTCTGTTTAGTTCCATAGCCCATTTATTAATTGGAGTGTTTGTTGTTTTGGTGTTAAGGGTTTTTGAATTATTTGTATATTCTGGCTTTTAGTCCCCTGTCAGAGATGTAGCAGGTCATGATTTTCTTCCATGCTGTAGGTTCCCTCTTGAAACTCTTGACTATTGCCTTAGCTGTGCAAAAGCTTTTCAGTTTAATGGTATCACACTCATTAATTCTTAGTTTTAATTCTTGTGCTACAGTAGTCTTGTTAAGGAAGGAGTCTACACCAGTCTGGTAGAGTGTTGATCCTATTCTTCTAATAATTGTAAGGTTGCTGGTTTACTTCCTAGTTCTTTGATTCATTTTGATTTGATTTTGTGCAGGGTAAGAGTAAGGGTCTAATTTTAGTTGTCTGCATATAGCTGTCTAGTTTTTCCAGCACCATTTGTTGAACAGGCTATCTTTCCTCCAAGCTATATTTTTGCCCCCTTTGTCAGATGGAATATTAGATGGTTAAAGACTTGTGGGTTAGTTTCAGTGTCTTCTATTTCATTTGTCTTCTGTCACATAATGATACCAATACCATGCTGTTTTTGTTACTATAGTTCTATAGTTTAATAATTTCAGGTAAGGTATTGTGATCCTTCCTATATTTTTCTTTTTTTTTTTTTTTTTTTTTTTTTTTTTTTTTTTTTTTTTTTTTTTTTTTTTTTTTTTTTTTTTTTTTGCTTAGTAGTACTTAAGCTCTTCTGTGTTTCTTATTGTTCCAAATGAATTTAAGAATTGATTTTTCCATATCTGTGAAGAAGATACATTGGTATCTTAATGGGGATTGCATTGAATCTGTATAGCACTTTCAGCAGAATGGCCATTTTAACTCTATTGATTCTGTTTTTTTTTTTTTTTACTTTTGAACAACCATACAAGTTTTTAACAAAATAATATCAGATGAGTATAGATTCTGGATATTACAATTACCCCCAGGAGTGCCCCCCCTATTGCTATTGATTCTGTTTAACCAAGAACATGGGATGTCTTTCCATCTCCTCAGGTCGTCTTCAATTTCTTTCTTCAGTGTTGAGTAGTTTTTCTTGTAGAGGTCTTTTACTTCCTTTGTTATATTAATTCTCAAGTATTTTATTCTTTTTGAGGTGATTGTTACCTGATTTCCTGATTTCTTCTTCGGCAGAAGTGCTGTTGAGTATAGGAAAGCTATTGATATATGTGTATTGATCTTGTATCCTGCCACTTTGCAGGATACATTTATAAGCTCTAGAAGTCTGCTGATAGAGCTCTAGGATCATATTGTTGGCAAATAGAGATAATTTAACTTCCCTTTTTTCTATTTGAATCCCTTTGATTTCCATCTCTCAGTTGATTGCTCTGGCTAGAGTTTCAAAGACTAAATTGAACAAGAGTGGTGAGAGTGGACAGCCTTGTCTTGTTACTGAATTTAGTGTGAATGCTTTCAGTTTTTCTCCTTTAAGTATAATGTTGGCTGTGGATTTGTCATAAATTTGACAAAATCAAGGTAAGTTGCTTTGATCCATGTTTTCTCAAGAGTTTTGAGCATAAATGGGTGGTGGATTTTGTGAAAGGCCTTTTCTTCCCAAGTTGAGAAGATTGTAACCTTTTTGTCTTTAATTCTGTTTAAGTGATGAATTACATTTATTGATTTGCATATGTTGTAGCAGCCTTTCATACCTGGAATGAAGCCTGCTTATACTGATGTTATTTTTATGTGTTTTGGGAAGTGGTTTAAACGTTGGGATTTTGTTAAGGATATTTGCATCTGTGTTCATCACGGATACTACTGGTCTGTAGTTTACTTGACATGTCTTTGTTGGGTTTTGGTATCAGGGTTATGGTTGCTTCATAAAAAAATGTTTGGGAGGGTTCCATCCCTTTCAATTTCATGGAATAGATTACTAAGGAGAGGTGTTAGTTCTTCTGTAAAGGTTTGGTAGAATTCAGCTGAGAATCCATCAGGTCCTGGGCTTTTCGTTTTTGGAAGGGCTTTGATTGTTGTTTCAATTTTGCTACATGATATTGGTCTGTTGAGCTGTTCAATATCTTTCTGCATCAGTTTGTTGTATTTGACTAGGTATTTGCCCATGTCCTCTGTAATGTGGGGGAGTATAGTTTTTCAAGATATTTTCTGATAATCCTTTGGATTTCAGATGAGTCAGTGGTGATGTCTCCATTTTCATTTCTGATTTTATTGATTTGCTTCATTTCATTCTTTCTTTTGGTGCACTTGGATAGGGGTCTGTCAATTTTATTTATTTTTACGAAGAACCAACTTTTTGTTTCATTGATTCTTTGCACTGATTTTTTTGTGTTTTCAGTTTCATTGATTTCAGTTCTGATTTTGGTTATTTCCTGTCTTCTACTGGATTTGGGATTGGATTATTCTTTTTGTAAAGATTTGAGGTATAGCATTAGATTATTTATTGGGCTCTTTCCTGATTTTTAATGAAGGCGCTCAGTGCTATAAATTTATCTCTTAAGAATGCTTTCATACCTTTCCAAAGGTTATGATATGTAATGACTTTACTTTCATTCATTTCCAAGAATTTCTTGATTTCTGTTTTTATTTTCTCTTTTGTCCATTCTTC
Organism: Aplodontia rufa; assembly: GCA_004027875.1. Classification (NCBI taxonomy): domain Eukaryota; kingdom Metazoa; phylum Chordata; class Mammalia; order Rodentia; family Aplodontiidae; genus Aplodontia; species Aplodontia rufa. The sequence continues at coordinate 13,170 of PVKS010023775.1, read as the reverse complement.
ATTTAAGAGGGTATTGTTTAATTGCCATTTATTTATGTACTTTCTGTTATTTTTCTTGCTGTTAATTGCTAAAATCATGCCATTGTGGTTTGATAGAATAGATGGTATTACATCAATTTTTTTTGTATTTGCTAAGATTATTTTTGTGGACAGAGATACAATCTATTTTGGAAAAGGATCCATGAACTGCTGAAAAGAAGGTAAATTTGGAATATAATGGGATATAATATTCTGTAAATGTGTGTTATATGCATTTAACTTATAGAACTGTTTAGGCTGGAGACTTCTTTGTTGATTTGTTTTGATGATCTATCTGTTGGTGATAAAGGTATATGAAAGTCCCCCAGTATTACTGATTATTGTGTTGAGATCTATAAGTGGTTTAATGTCATGGAGTAATTTTTCAACGTATTGGGGAGCTTAGGAGTTTGGTGCATAAATGCTAACTATTATTATATTTATTGAGGTAGCACTCCCTTAACTAAGATGTAATAGCCTTCTTGGTCTCTTCTGACTAATTTTTAGTGGAAAACTACTTTATTGGATATGAGTATGTGACACTGGCTTGCTTTTTTGGGCATTAAACAAGGTAGGTTTTTTCCTAACCTTTACCTTCAATCTGTGGCTATCTTTGGCTGTGAGGTGAGTCTCTTGTAAGCAGCATATTGTCAGAATATGTTTTCTTGATCCAGTCTGCTAATCTGTTTCTTTTGATTGGGGCATTGAGTCCATTCACGTTCAGTGTTATTCTGGTTCTTTGGCATTGTGACCTTTGCTATGTTTTGTGCCAACTTGGATATCCTTTAAGGGGCTATGCTTTTATTGACTTTCCTCTGATTGTGGGCTTTAGGAGTTTGCTTGTTCCTTTGAGAATTTTCTTTGAGTATTCTCTGTAAAGCTGGTTTTGTGTTCATGTTTATTGCTACTTTGTTCTTATTATGAATAATTTTTATTTCCCCATCAAATTTGAAGCTGAGTTTTGCTGGGCATAGTATTTTTGACTGACAATTATTTTCCTTCAATATTTGAAAAAATTTCATTCCATGTTCTCCTTGCCTTTGTGGTCTAATTTGAAAATCCATAGTGATCCTTATTGTTTTGTCTCCGTGTGTGACTTCGTGTTTTTCTCTTACCACACTTAATATTCTTTCCTTATTTTCTCTGCTATTCATTTTGAATATGATGTGTCTTGGTTAGTGAGTTTCTCATTTGGTTAGGTCTATTTGGAGTTCTTTAGGCCTCTTGAATATAAATATCTGGTTCTGTTCTGATATGGGGGATATTTTCTTTGATTATCTTGTTGAGAAGGCTCTTTGTGCCATTTGTTTGTTCAATATTCTCCCATATACCAATCACTCTTGTGTTATTTCTTTGGCTTTAAACACGTATTTCTTGGAAATTCTGATCATGAGCAGTAAGTTTTTTTTTTTTCTTTTCTATCCTCCATGCATTCTGGACTACTCATCCTGTCTTTTTTGTCTGATTTTCTGTCTGCTAGAGCTGAAGTTCTATTTCCTACTGAGTTTACTCTTAAGACCTGGCTTCACACCCTTTTGGGTTTGCTCTTTGTGTATATACGAATTCTTCAAACATGACCATGACTACTCATACTAGTGCACCAGTACCCAGAAAATGTGGCTAAGCACCGTAAATTTTAACATTGTTTTTTTGGACTTTTTTTAATCCCCAGAATGAATACTGGATTGGAAAAGCTAAAAGAAGCTTCAGAATCAGTTGCAGCTCTGAGCAAAGAACTGGAAATAAAAGAAAAAGAACTGCAGGTGGCCAATGATAAAGCTGACATGGTGGGTGGATATTCACACATGGGCCATATTCCTTTGGAGCCCCTAGTTCACATAAGCTAATGATGCAATCATATTCACTACATTATATTGTAGAATTGTAGGTATTAATTCCTGTACAAATAAAGTACTATAGCCAGGCATGGCTGTGCATGCCTATACTCCCTGTGGGTTGGGAGGCTGAGGCAGGAGAATTGCAAGTTCAAAGCCAGCCTAAGCAATTTAGCGAGATGCTCACCAACTTAGAGACATGCTATCTCAAAAAAAAAAAAAAAAAAAAAAAAAGGCTATAGATGTGGTTAAATGGCCCTGGTACCAAGAAAAAAATACTATTAAGTTCATATATGAAAAGTTGGTTGGACAAAATTGACAGATCAATGCAAAATTGTGCCTTGTCTTGCTGAGTCTTCACAATGCTGGATGAGGTAGTTCTTATTTTAAATTGAACCAGGTCTTAAAAGAAGTGACGATGAAGGCACAGGCTGCTGAAATGGTGAAAGCCGAGGTGCAGAAGGTGAAGGACAAAGCCCAGGCCATCGTAGACAGCATCTCTAAAGACAAAGCCATTGCTGAAGAGAAACTAGAAGCAGCGAAGCCGGCTTTAGAAGAAGCAGAAGCAGCCTTGCAGGTAAAGTTTTGTGATGTAGCAGATGCTTCTTTTAGGTCTAGGAGGAAGATGTAAGGCAAAAACAGGTTCATCAAGGAGTGCTGTCTTGGATCAAACTACAACTCTAGCCACTGCAGTGTTCCCAGTGACATTTTCTGCTTGGAGACTCTATGAGCTCACTGTAGACTTTGCACAGCATGTCAGTGTCTCATTCTCCTTACTCATGCACAATGAGCAGTGTCGTGGAATGGTGGCCAGGAGCCCTGGGTTCTCGTTTTAGCCCTGCCGTCAATAAGCCTTGTGACATTGGGAAAATCGCATAAATTTTCTAAAACCATGTTTCTTCACTCCACTGAGGGCTTTGAAGAAGGTGATCTATAAGATGTAACATTTTTGAGTCTATCCATAAATTCTCCAAACACGGAAGTCTTGATCTAATGCAGTCCATTAATGCCAGAATTTGAGCAGACAGTCAATTTGATTGTGTGGCAATAATAGACTTAGTGAAATTACAAAGGAGGTTATATTCCGAGAAAGATTGTGGGTTTGGTCTACTAAACTGCTGGTTCAGTTCTGAAGACTCAAATTAAAATTTTTTAGTCTCAAGATTGCTTTTACTTCAGGCTTAGTTTTTTTTTTTTTTTATAAGAGAGAAGGATGTTGAGAGAGAGAGACAGAGAATCAATTTCTATTGAGTTTTTCACATGGTCTTCATCGCTCACTTAGTTGTGTATGTGGGTGCTGGGGTTTGAACCGTGTACTTGTGCATGCCAGGCAAGCACCATAACTGCCGAGCCACCACTCCAACCCTTCAGGCGTAGTCTTGCTGCTTCCTTACGTTATTGATCTTTGCCTTAGAGTGGCTGGAAACGTGGAATTCTGCTATTCTGCCCACTGCTAATTCAAGTTATTTAACCTCATTTGAGCATGCACCATTACTTCGTATTGTAATTATTTTGCTTACCACTTTCCTAGCATGCTGCCTGAAACTCTGCTCCATCATGTTGATTCAAGTGAAGCCTTAGTCTTTTTGAGTCAATATGCAACAGATGCATTTCTGCTTTTTTGAGGCAATGAAGAAATTGCCTTCTCTTTCATCTCTCCAACTCACCACGCTACTCTTGCATGTGGTGTGTTTCCTCCTTGCTTCTCCATTTCTCTGTGCTGGCTGAACCATCTTCCTTCATCCTTGTCCACTCCAGGGTCTTCCACTTTGGAGTTTTTGGTCAGCTTAGTATTCCCTTTCCTACCTTCTTGGCACTTCGGCTGCACGGAGAATCTCTGATCAACACGGAGAAGACAATGATAGTGCAAAGAAACTTTGCAAACCTTGTTGAGTTCATGGTGTCTAATGTGGGCATAGGACTATAGCTTGCAGCATCTCAAGTCTTGCTTCAAAAGCCAGTGTTTCCCTATATTTAAAAGGCTTTTGATGTTATGGAATGTTTTTTCATTGTCATCTAAAGTAAAATATTTTACATTGCATAATCATTAATAAAGGTATAGGAGCAGAGTGAAGATGATGGGGTATGTGTTAGTCACTTTGTCACTGTAACAAAATACCTGAGGGAATCAGTTTGTAAAGAGAACTGGCTTAATTTGGCCTATAGTTTTGGTCCAGTCTATGCCTGGACCTCTATAGCTTTCAGCCTATTGTGAGGCAGTGTTTTATGGTGGGGCCATGTTGTGGGTGCAAAACTCCTTATCTCTTGGCCAGGAAGTAAAGGAAGAAGAGTGAAGGGCTAGAGTCCAAGTGTCCCCTTCAAGGGTATGCTTCCAATGATCTAAGGCCTCTCAGAAAGCCGCCTTCTAAAGATTCTCTCATCCCCAGTAGCAGCATCCTGGGATCACACCTTTGGAGGATGTTCAACATCCACACCATAGGAGGATGTGTAGGAGAGATTTTTATGATTTCCTTCACTGGTCCTGCCTCCAACTAATTACCTCTTTATGAGCTTTTGTAATATTCAAATAGAGTTCTGCCGGTTTATACTAAGAAAGTTCCAAGTACATCAAATTTTGAACATTTTGGCAACAATTTACATGGATCTGCATAGGAAAAAGGAAACAGTAAAGAATGTGCCCTTCCTATCTTGTGCCTAACCTGACTTTAAATAGCTGGAAGCAAAAATAAAAAAATACCACCAGATGTTAAATATTTGTTATATCACCATGACATGCAGATTACCTAACATTTATATTCCTTTTCCTGCAGAGGAAAGAGAAATTCAGTGCTTAGCCAAACCCAGAATGAACACTCCTACCAGCTACTTATACCTGAGTACCCAACACAGAAGCCTATCTCCATCTGAAAATTCTTCTATTTAAAGCTAAAGCGAGATGAGCCTGCCCAGTCCTTACATTTTTATATAACTTTGACTCATATAACTCTGCTTTCTCCACTGTCTGCTCTTCTATTTATCTCATTTCTTGTATTGCCGCACATCTCAAATGAAGGTCTTCCATGTCAAGTTCTTGACCACAAGTTCTCCCTAACTTCCAGCTGTCCAGCCTTCAGAAATGCAGGATACTGAAACAAACATTTTCATGGTGTATAGTTACATTCTGAATTACGAAGTTCTGCATGCGTATTTTTCTTAATCTTCAGAGAAAAGATCATTTGCTTTGATGAGAAGGCCATTAGTTACCATCTTTTGACAGAAGGATGCAAACACAAACAGGATAAAAGGTTTCCAAGACATGAAAGGAATGGTACACACTATTTGTCCTAGAAATAGGACTATATTGGACTCATATTTAATACTTTTCTAAGACTTCATAAAGAGTCTGAGAGATAGCAATTATCAACCCAAATGGGTCTAACTATTAAATAATTTACTCTGAGAGTATCTGTATTAGAAATGGAATGGAACTTTTTAGAGAGCCTTGTGAAATTCATATTGCTCAAGTTCCTTCATTTAAAGGTCAGCTCTCAGCTAGGAAACCTCTAATTATTCAATCTGTCAGCCCTGAGGCTACCCTCTAGTGCCAATCCACTGTGACAGACTGAGTTGCTTGAGAGACAGAGGCAGATTCTTGACCTACATAGATAATGAGTAAAAAGTGCTGTAAGCATGGTATGTTTCCTGGTTTTGAACTCTGATACCTACCAAAGTGCTTGGTATTCCTCTCCCCAGAGTGTATTTTCTGTTTTTTCCTGTGGCCTGTACAGCGTTACAGAAGTCACACCTGTTTATCTGATTGTCAGCATTTCTCTCCTCTCGCTGTCAATTTGAATTGTGAAAATTAGAACTTTTTAGAACATGCATTTTTTGGTATAAAATACATGTTTAGATCTCATGACTATATGTGTAACTTAAAAATGTGTTCTGTCCCCTACTGAAACAGCACCATTTAGAACCAAAAGGTTTGTTTGTCTGCACTTATCGACCCCTCCCCTCACCCGTAGACCATCAAGCCTTCTGACATTGCGACTGTCCGCACGCTGGGCAGGCCCCCTCACCTCATCATGAGGATCATGGACTGTGTGCTGCTGCTGTTTCAAAGGAAAGTCAACGCGGTGAAGGTTGACCTGGAGAAAAGCTGCACTGTACCTTCCTGGCAGGAATCTCTAAAACTGATGACTGCAGGGAACTTTTTACAGAACTTACAGGTTGGTAGTTCAATAACCATGGGCTAAGAGGTGCCTCAGTCCACGGGAGTATCCAAGCTCTTTGATAGAAAAAGTTTCTAAAAAGAATGTATGCTACACAGGCGTTTTGAATATGTCCAGGTATTTTCTTCAGAGTAGAATTTTCTCTTTCAAATATAAGACATCATGAGCATTAGAGCTTTTCCTGAAAGGTGCAGGTGAATTAAAGCATTATAAGGGACTGGAGCAGTGGCTCAGCGGTAAAGCGCTTGCCTGGCATATGCAAGGACCTGGGTTCAAAACCACAGTACCACATACAGAACTAAGTGTCAGAAACACACACACACAAAGAGATGAAAATATAAATAAAATTGATTCTGTTTTTCTATCTCTTTAAAAAAAGCATCAGTGATATGCACACTTCAATGAAAGTTAAGAAAGTAATTTAAGGAGATGATATATGTTCATGTATATATTGTATGCATTTGAATACAAACGTGTTCATCCTTCAGTATTTGCAGGGGACTGGTTGCAGGACCCCCTGTGAATACAAAAACCAGAGGAGGCTCAAGTCCCTTATGTAAAATGACATAGTATTTACATACAACCTACTTGCTTTCATACTCCTGTGTACTTTAAGACAATTCTAGATGATTTTTAATCCTAATGCACTGTAAGTATTGTGCAAATAGTTATTACATCATATTGTTTAAGAAATGGGAAAAGTTTATATGTGTAAGTACAAATTTTTTTCCCTGAGTATTTTGAACCCATGATTAATTGAATCTGTGGAAGCAGAATACATGAATACAGATAAGTCAATATATAAGCATTTTTTTGTATTTTGACATTCCAGTCTCAGTAGTAATTTTTAAATATTAATTTACATCCTTAGACTATATTTTGAGGTAGAACTTTCATGTAGTAAAATGCAAAATCTAAGCGTATCACTTGATGAATATTTACACATGTGTATATTTATTAAAGAGTACTGAAAACAAAATCTATACTTGTAGACTCTTTTGTGCCCAAACCCAGTCAATAATCTCCTTTGGCATAACTATTATTCTGGATTTTATCCCAATAATTAGTTTTGTTTTGAAATTTACATTATGAAATCATATCACATGAACATTTTTGTTTTATGAGACTCATTCTTACTTTTGCAAAGGGCAATATTTCATGTTTTCATTTATAGATTCCCTGTATGTGAATGTGCAGTGGTATGTGTGGTAAATGTTTAAGAAGTGGTTCTTTGAAAGGAAGGGGGAAAAAAAGAGAAAAATGAAGTCCCTGGTTTATAGTATTTGCTCCCAGGATGTTCAACTTCAGGCTCCCACAGGTGCTGCTGAATGCAGAGTTGGGGAACAGTGGGGAACAGCATGCCACTGGGCAACATTTCCATCAGACAGCTACTGTGGGTGCAAATGACTTTGAGAAGCACAGGTGATAGTGACCTGTGCTGAGAGAGTGATGAGTTTTTCCTCTATCTTTATTTTAAATGAAACATATTCAATTATAAGTTTATGTAATTTGATTTTAACATGACTATGCTTAACCAGTTTGAACAAATTTCTGATAAATTAATGATGTTTTTTCTACAAATCTGTGTGAATCAGCACGAATACAAACCACTCTAATAGCTTTGTTTTGTTCGTTCATTGGGCTGTTGATATTTGGATTGTTATTACTCATTTTGTTTTAATAATAAAGCAACTTTCAGTATTGGTCTGCAGTTCAGTTGGAGTCTGTATACACAGTAGTAGAATTTCTGGTCTTAGGTTACACTTATGTAATCTGATTTGGTAGATAGTGCTATAGAGTTTTCGAAGTTGTATCCAATTTCAAACCCACTGGCAGTGTATGATGTTCCACATTTTTCACTTTTAGTTGTGCTGAAAATATGTTCATAGGTTTATAAGCCTTTTGGGAATTCTTTGACTAAGTATCTGTTCAGGTTTCCTATCCTTTAAAAAGTTTGAATCACTGTGCAAAATGTCTTTATATATAAAACATGACTAACATGTAACATATGTTTTCATATATATTCCTGACTTAGTTGCCCATTGTATTAAGGTATCTTTTGATGAGCATAAGTTCTTAATTTTAATATAGTCCAACTTATTACTCTTCTCCTTAGTGGTGATTCTGTGTTCTGTTTAGATTTTGTTTGTCTTCTAAGAAAGAAAAAAATTCTCTTATTTAGAAGTTTTTTTTATCTTTTATGTTTAGATCTTGAGACAACTAACTGGAATTCCCATCCAATCCTATTACTTTAGCACTTTTGTTTGGTTTTCAGTTCAACATTGCCCAAGTGATTGCTATGACTACAGCATCTTATGAGTCACCTTCTAGCTGCTGTAACAATAAGTAGCTTATGAAACTAGTAGATCACATACTTTTCTCAAGTACTTATGAGACTGTGTGACAATGGAACTGGGTTAAATAGAATATTGGCAAGTGATTCCAGGTTCCTGCCTTATTATCTGGTAGCAGATCCTCTGCTCTCGGAAACCTTGCCATTTGTTTTCTTGTCACCACTACCCTTCTACTGCTTCTAGATATTCTTTCAGTTTTTCTTCTGGTTTTACTATTTGTCAAGTCTCTAGTGAGGTCTAAATGTGAATGTGTTTGGCTCTATGTGACATGTTTTGTCTGAAATTTATTTTACTGAGTTATTTAGGTGCTAAATTTGTTCCCACTTGGAAAACTTTGGAGCATTCCCTTTTAGATGAAAAAGGCTTGCCACTTTTAAAATGTCTGCATTCATCATTTGGTTAGTCTTTTCTTTCTGATGCAAAGAAGCATATTGACCCCATTTCTGTTGCTATTTTAAAATATTCCTTCAGAGGATATTCTTTCCTATTCTTGATAGCTCTATGATTAAAAATTAATTACTCATCCTCAAGATCCAATGTACAAGTTATTATCTTCACATTTAAGGTGAGATTAATAGAACTTGTCTCTGAATTTGTTAAATGTTTAGTAGCTGATAAATGCTAAATCTGTAGGTCTGTAGGGTGAATATACCTGTGTGTGTTTATTCCCCCTTGTTGATGTTACAGGGGCTGTGGTTCACCTATTTATGTTTAATAACAAGAAATTTCTGTTGCCTTAGAAACTCTAGTAACCATGTGAATGTTCACCACCTAAATAATTTACTCTTTTCCTGGATCCCAATATATTTATTTAGGGTTGGTATCTCTTCAGAAGAAAAAGTTACTCTTGTAGACTTCTTTTCAATCACTCCTTACTGTGATTTGCTTGAGGATTTTTGCCTGATGTCCCGAGATACAAAATACCCTGTCATTCATCCATTTTTGGCTGTTCAATAATTTCATTTGCACTGAGAACATAATGCAAGTTTCATTTAATTGGAAAAAAAAGTGTTTTTGCTTAATTTTGCTCTTTTCTTCCACAGCAATTTCCCAAAGACACAATCAATGAAGAAGTGATAGAATTTTTGAGTCCTTACTTTGACATGGTGGACTACAACATTGAAACTGCTAAGCGTGTGTGTGGGAATGTAGCTGGTCTTTGTTCCTGGACCAAAGCAATGGCTTCCTTCTTTTCTATAAACAAAGAGGTGCTGCCTCTGAAGGTAAGCCTCCTGGTAGGACTGTGAGAGCTATGCTCAGGAGGGGTCTCCAGATCACAATAGCACAGGAGTCTTTGGCCTCCAGTGTTATTGTACTCAGATCCACAGGGAGAGTGAGTATTAGAAAGATAGCACAGAGTATTTCTTTCTTCTCTAATCCTAGTCCAGTCAGAATTGTGTGAGCCTTTTAAGCAGGACTAACTCGCTAAGAACACTAAGTGTATTGTGAGTTATTGCATATTATCCCGCCACAGTATTAGCTCAATAGAATCCCCAGAAAATCAGAACATAGAATTCCCTAATAGTATTCAAGATCTCAAGCCAAGTAATCCTGTGAGGGAGGCTGGGTCAAGACACAGACTTTGAAGGCAGAAAATGTTTAAAGTTGGTCTTTGCTTAAAGCCAGCATAGCCCCCCACCTCCATTGTCTCTTAGGAAAGAGTGTCATGTATTTATTATTTAGTGTGAATTTGAGCCTACATCTGTGTTTCACTTTGAGCAGTTGTTTTTATTTTTCCCACATTTTTTAATTGGTGCATTATAGCTGTACATAATGATGGGGTTTATTGTTACATATTCATACATGCACACAATATAAAACTATAATTTGGCCAATATCCTTCCCCAGAACTTCCCCCTTCCCTCACTTCCTTCCATGCCCTCGTCCTGTTCTTCCATTGATCTCCCTTTTCTTTTTTTTATTGCATGGTGACTATTTAAAATCTTAGAGGTGCATAATATACTTTTTCTTTTTTATCCCACCTTTTCCCTTCCCTTTTCCCTCTCATCCTTTCTCTCTTCCACTATGTATTAATTTGTATTTGAATGGTTCTTTATGTAATCTTACCTTCCCTCCCCTTTTCCTTTATTTTACTCTTGCTTCCATGTATGAGAGAAACCATTCTATCTTTGAATTTCTAAGTTTGGTTAATTGGTTAATTTTACTTATCAAGATATTCTCCATTTCCATCCATTTCCTGGCAAATGCCATATTTTTTGTTCTTTTGAATAGCTAAGTAGAACTCCATAGTGTGTGTGTATACATATATATGTATATACGTATATATATATACACGTACGTATATATATATACACGTACGTATATACATATATACACGTATGTATATATACGTATATACATATATATGTATACATACATACATGATTTATCAATCCATTCTGAGTTTTAAAGCTTCATGTCAATGTCCTTCACCATTAAAAGACATTGAGACTTCAAAAAATGGAAAGGCAAGTGTAACTTTTGTCTTGGTTGTTTGTTTTGTTATGTCTAAGTTTGATATTTCCCAACAATCAACAAAAATCCACTTACATTTGTAAGCTACTCAAGACATTTAATAATCATGGTAAAAATAATCAAGTGTAGCAGGAAGATAGGTACAGAATTACAAGTCCCACTGTATTTTCTAGTTGTTACCATGTCAGGACCATTTGTTAAGTATTTGGGATCCTTGACATCTTACACAACTAAAAAAACAAAGTCTTATTTAATTCATAGAATTAAAGGGCAGATAATTGGTGTCATGCTGTCTGATATCGTGAATATTGGAGCCATTGAAGACTCCAGCATAGCTCAGAATTGCACATTCTTATAAGAACTGAATTATAACTGCCATGCCAAGTTGAAGTACAGGTCACCCTTTGCAAATTTTTCTGTGAGTAAGCATACACAGTGTCTTAAAGGGAATTGCAGTTGAATGTACAATGTATATTGTTTGTTTTATTGTACTTATTTTAAGAATAGTGAGCTGAAGCCAGTGAGCATGGACAGTTTGTTCTTGGTACCAGGGATTGAAGCTAGGGCTTCTTAACCACTGAACAACATACCCAGTCCTCTTTTATGCTTATTTTGAGGTAGAGTCTCACGAAGTTGTTCAGGGCCTTGCCAAGTTTCTGAGGCTGATTTTGAACTTGTGATCCTCTTGCCCCAGCCTCCTGAGCTTCTGGGACTACAGGTGTGTGCCACCACACCCTGCTGAAGATGGACATTCTGAATAGGCTTACATAAGAACAGTGAAACTTTTTGCCTAATGTTCAATACCTTCCACATTTCAGCCTCCTCCAAGTTCCAGGACAGTCTAGATCACACAGTAGGTAATGAGGGTGACATGAGCAGAAGAGGGGATCTTTTGCATGCTCCTGTGCTTCTTCTGGGAAGTCTATCTTCAGGGTGTCCTATAATCTTATGCACATCCAACAACTTGGAACATTCAACCTATCAGATCCTTCCTATGTCAGTCAGCAAAATACACACAGTTATGTGGATTCTACATGTACGCTCCCTAGGAAGAGTTAGATTAGGGAGTACAGGTTATCATCTGGCAATTATGCTGACTAGATGATAGAAGACCTAGTGTCAAACTCACTTATTCTTGGATGGACTTCACTTGCAAGCCAATTTCCTAGGTGAGCAGAGTTCAAGGGCATGCCCTAAACTCTGGGTGGAATGCCTCCAATGCTAATTAGTAGCAGAATCCCTGAGATGTTTTTTTAAAACAAAAACTACACATTGTAAATTCAACTTGCAATCTCTACAAAAGGGCAAAATGACTTCTATTAGTGAATGCATTTAAACAAATATTAATTGTAACTATTATTTTTTTATTATTATTTTTAATTGTGCTGGAGATTGAACGCAGTCATGCAGGCCAGGAAAACCCTCAACCATTGAGCCACATCCCCAACTCAAACTGTTAAACATTTAGAGTCTACTCACTCTCATTATGAGATTTCCCCTTCAAAACTGGATGAAAATCAGTTAATATTAATCCATACAAACAGAATGTCTCAAAACATATGTATACTATGACATTAAGTGCCAGGTATTAGACTTGAGTTTCTTGTCATATTATTATTACGTAAAGTCCTAGGAGGTGGTTGTCATTATTTTAAAGGAGAAACTGAGGCTCATTGTTGAAGTAACTGACAAAACATCCTAGAACTATTAGCTGGACGATTGGATTTGAAGGGTTTTGGTTAACAATTTTTGAGAGTTTCACTTAAAATTTATATTTTTTGGAATGAAATACTACCAAATATTCAGTCTTGGGGCTGTGACAGAAGGACATTGGTAGATTATTTAGTAAGTTATTTGACCCAGTGACCTTGCTTTTCTTCCATGTTGAAGGCACAGCAGCGTTTGCAGAACTGAGAAGTCAATTCTTATCAAAGTATAGTTTTTAAAGCTGTGCTTTCAGCTAAAGATTTAGTTGAGAGCATCAACAGAGAACCCACAGAATGGGAGAAAATTTTTGCCTGCTACACCTCGAACAGAGGGCTAATATCCAGAATATATAGGGAACTAAAGAAATTAAAACCCAAACTCGCAAAAAATCCAATCGATAAATGGGCTAAAGAACTTAAAAGAAACTTCTCTCCAGTCGAAGTTCAGAAAGCCCATAAATATGAGAAAATGCTCTACATCATTAGCTATAAGGGAAATGCAAATCAAAACTTCAATGAGATACCACCTCACTCCTGTTAGAGTGGCAAAAATGAAAAATACAACAACAGATGCTGGAGGGGCTGTGGGAAAAGAGGAACACTACTACAC
>PVKS010023774.1:14297-32069 GCA_004027875.1 Aplodontia rufa | reverse complement strand
AATAGCTATGATCTATTTTATACCTAAGGCCTACACAGGAAAATGAATAAGAAAATGAAAGATTCACCCCTTGCCCTTCAAATCATGAAAATGGCATTAGTCTTTTGCAACTCCTACTAGGACAAGATAGTAAATTTCTATCTACTTTCTTTGCTGGGGCACGGAATTGCAAAGGAATCCATTCTCTCTTTCTCTTGTTGTTTGACTCTTAACTTCCAAAACAGGTTACCAATGTGTATTGTCTTTTATCTTTTCAAAATATTATATATATATATATATATATATATATATATATATATATATCTACCTCCCAGGCACTGGATGATTGGGAAAAATAGCACTGGGTTGGGATTTTGAGTGAACTTCACCATTAAGTGATGCATTTGGGTTCTACTAATAATTTAGCATTTACAAACTGCCCCATTGACCAATAAGAGAGTGATTGTCATTATATGTCAAGTCCCCTGACATGACTATCAGCTTAGATCCACAAACTAAAATTATTGAAATTTGGAATTCCTATTCTCAGTGTATGTACTTTGTTGAATATTGGTAGGCCCCTCTAGGAAAAATGCATCATATAATATAGAAACCCAAACACATATACACTTGCAGGTCCTAACTGGATCTTTATTTAAGGAATCCTACTTCCACCTTAACAGGTAAGCATTGAAGTTTGGAAATACCTTAGGTTATGATTTTTTATATTTTGATGTATCTTTTCAAACTTCAACTCCAAACTATTGATCTTTTTTTTTTATATTTTTCCTTTTTCTTGTTACACAATTCTGGTAATACACTGTGTGCTATCCAGCTTTATCCTTCTCTATGAATATATTGATCCATTAGTAATTTTCACAGTTCCTGAACTTTGATTGCCTTTCTGGTCTTATTTCCTAGTATAGTAACTTTAACTATTTCTTTGCTGTTAAATACTACCTGATACCTGCCTGTCTGCAATACCAAGCAACACAATTTCATGACAGCATCTCCTATAATAAATCATAAAACACATTCTATACATGATACCACCACAATTATACTTTTCAGAGTAGTTGCAGAATTCACAAATATCTTTCTCATCTCTTTGGTTAAATGGTTTTGTGCCCTATGGGGATGCATAAAAACAGTGGGACCTCAATAAATTCATTCTAATACTCCTACCCTAGATTTCCATGTGTATTCCATCCCTATGCCTTCATAGATAATGGTGGTAGTTGTCTGATGCTGGTGATTTATACTGATAATAAAGGCACAGACATAAATCGCCATGCTGAAGCTTCATTAGTTCTGCCTGGGGAATGAGGTGGTGGTGTTTTCCTTCACCTCCTTCATTGTCTTCTGTTTTTAATGCTATACTGTCATTCCCCAAACGTAAAAGGAAGAAGAGGAAGAAGAAAGAAATAGAGAAGAAAGAAGGAAGAGGAGGAGGAGGAGCAGGAGGGAAAAAAGGAAAGAACCTGGGATAAAAATCAGTTTTTCAGAAATGAAAAAGGAAAAGATTACTTTAAAAATCATCTACAAATTCAAACAAATTCTGAAATGAATTTGACATCCTGTAAAGAATTACAACAAAAATATATAAATTAGGATAAAAATTTATTAAGGAAAAACAATTGCTACAAACTTATTATTTTATCATTCATATTTTGCTAGTATAAAATAAAAAGCAAGGTAAGGACTGTTAATTAGTAGCATACTTGTAATATAATATATTTATTTAATGTACTTTTGTTGGCTTCATTAATATATTTTAGAACACGGGTAAATATAAATACTCTTTTTAAATATGCACATAAGTAGAATAAATTTAGCGATTAAATATACTGCTAGGATTTATTTATTATCCAAGATGGGATCGAAATAATTTATTTTTGAAAATTATATTTTTAAAAATTTACAATGACTATATCTTTCAGGTATGATTAAAAATATTCTAAAACTGAAACTAAAATGTTCACATATTTAAAACTGACAAGTTGAATAAATCTATATCAATGAACATTTTATTTAATTTTATTATATTCTTTCAATGTTGTAAAAGGAAATGAGTTAGATACCAAGATTGCATAATATTAACTTTACCTTCAGATGACTTCCTAAATCTGAAAATGAAAAGGACACAAAGTAATGTAGAGCACTAGAAAAAAAACCTTAATTTTATTTTACTAATCATCACATATAATAAGTTAACTGAAATTGATTTTCCACGTAGGTCAACAATAGCCATTGCTGCATTGGTAGTTTTAAAATTCAATGTTTGTGTCTTTATCAGGAAATGCTCCAATTTAATTTACTTATTACGGTTACATACAGCCCTCTAAGCCCATTATTACCCCAGATTTTCCGTGTTGTATCATTTGTAATGTCCTTTGACCTAACCGTTTTGGGGTTTTCATTTTCTCAGATCCTAAGATGTCTAGATGAAGGAGTCTGTAGTAATAGCATGAATTCAAAGAATTTATCCAGTCACCAAGAATATTTGGATTCATTTTAATTCATCCTTAGTGTGTGTCCTTCATGTTAATAGGATGCCTGCTTCTTTCCAGGCATTACATTTGTTTCAGGCAAAAGAAAATATGTACGGATAAAACTAAAAGAGAAAAGGCAAAGAACAGGTGTACCTGCCCACTAAAATTCTTCTTTTAATAATCATTATTCAGTATCTCAGTGGAAAGAACTGAATCACATGCTTACTTCTACCTGCATCAAGTCTATATTTTAGATTGGGGCAAATTCCACCTCCTTGAGTAATACTGGAGTTCTTTTTGCAAAGCAAGAGATTATGAACCGAGAGTAAGCAGAAGACATAGTCTGTATGGATAGGTGCACAGCACCTATCCTATCTGATCCTCCTCCCGCTTGTCAGAGAATTTCACAAACCTACAATATGTTAAATACAACTACAGAAAACTTTTCTTTTCGTGTATGTACTGGAGATCAAGCCCAAGGGCACTTTACCATTGAAATACATCTCTGCCCTTTTAATTTTTAAAATTTTGAGGCATGTCCTGTCTAAGTTGCTGAGTCTGGCCTCGGACTTGTGATCTTCCTGCTTTAGTCTTTGAGAAGCTGGAATTATAGACTCGTGACGCCATGCCCAGCTGCAACTGCTTGGGAAAACCTGTGGAATTTTGTATACTCCTAATTAATTTATAGAAGGCACTTAAAATTGACATGGTAGCTTTCGGTAAAAAGCAGTCACAAATCCGAATCAAAAACTATTGTCTGTGTTTTGATTAATTTACTTTTTCTTCTTAGTAAGCCCAATTAAATCTTTCTCTCTCATTTTCTCATTTTTCTGTTCTTTAGACAATTATTAAGTGCCTTTTCTTATGCAAAATTGTGCTGAGGTAACATTACTGGTAAAGGTAATATATACTGATATTTGCATGTACAAAATAATTAAATTTGAATAACACCCTTTAAAACAAGTAGGTATTAAGTGTGAATAAATAACATAACATTGTGCACATTTAAATATTTATTCATATAATCACTTGTTTTCTAATGATAGCCTTCATTTATTTTCCCACTTTCAATGTAGTCTATAAAATACTTTTTTTCTTTTGAATATTGTCATTACAGGTAATTTTAAATATACTGGGATCATTAGAGCACATACTTTAAAATATGCACTTTAGGCCTTTAGAAATAAAACAAGCATAGCAGTCCTTGGGGCATTAGGTATTTATTACATTTTCTTTACAAATCCACATTGTAAGAGGACAAATGTGCCCCATTCAAATAAAACATATATTTGAAATAAACTTTTTAATGGAATTTATCTATAGATATAAGTAAACCATTCCTTTTGAAATATGATTACAATTACCTTAGCAATCAATTCCTAATATTATCAGCAAAACGTCATGTGAGAGATTAGGAAGCACGATGTTGAAATTATTTAATTATTTTCATAAAATGACACTAATTTAAAGGGGCCCCCTGGAATCTATTCCTGTTGACCCTGCCAATTTTTATATTGGTTTACAATGAATACAATGAGGGAACAGAAGCTTTTGAATTCAGTTTTCAAGAGGTAAGGGTGAGACAGTTACAATTATAGAGATACCCCTCTACGGGCATGATCTGAGAACAAGTTGAACTTGACATTTATTGTTGCTTGGGCAGTCCTCACTCTATTTGTTTCTCTCACAAAACAAAGTATTTTTTTTAAAGTGAGAAGTACAGTGAGAGAGAGAGACAGAGAGAGAAACAGAGAGAGAATCAATTTTTTTTTTAAGAGAGAGGGACAGTGAGAGAGACAGAGAAAGAGAGAAACAACTTTATTTAGTTTTTCACACGGCCTTAGTTGCTCCAACACTCAGCTGTGTACGTGGTGCTGGGGTTTGAAACCCGGGTCCTCGTGCTTGCCAGGCAAACGCCGAAACCGCTGAGCCACGGCTCCAGCCCCAAGAATCAATTTTTTAATTGAGTTTTTCACATGGCTTGCATTGCTCTGACACTTAGCTGTGTAAGTGGGTGCTGGGGTTTGAACCCATGAACTTACACATGCCGGACAAGAGCTATAACTGCTGAGCCACAGCTCCAGCCCCAACAGAAAACTTTTAAATTGACTTGATCACTTCATTTAGAGGAGTATCTGTTTCTCCATTTAGACTCCCTAAAAAGAAATTTTCTTTCTGACTTTGAAAAATCTTAGCTTTGACATCTAGGATATCCCTTAAGTCAAATCTGAAACAGAATTATCAGAGTCTATTCAATCAATACACGTACAATTGATTTTCATTTAATTTTACTATTCCTTGTTTAGTTGGGGGTCCAAGAAAAAACGTACATTAAGCTAAGTAAATAAATAAATAGGTTTGTAATTTGAATTCTAGACACCTTCGTGCATTTCTATTTATCATAAGCTCAAATTCATTAGCCTCTGAGGCAGATATGAGGAGACAAGCTCCCTGTGTAGGGAATGTTAAATTTGACAGATCTGTTGCTGCTATCAGCGTCAGTTTTCTCAAAATCCACTGCCAGTGTTGGAGTAATTTAGCAAGCTCTTCAAAGAACAATGCAGACCTCAGTTTCCCCATTTATGGCAGAGTCCTCCCTTTCCCTCAAAAAACTTGCCTAACATTGGTGTTTCTGACATCATCACACAATAATATGAGCATGGAACTTCTTCAAGGCTCTCTGGCACAAATTCTGACACAAGGTGGAAATAGTTATACTCTTAGAAATAATGAATATAAGATCCCTGTCTGCTTCTTCTTATTTGAAATCCTTCCTCATGTGCAAGACAATGTCTCATTTTATGTCCACAACTTGGTTCTCATTCCTCCTACTGTACTCTAGGAGAGCCAGAAGACTTACGGTCTTTCTAGAGAAATTCTACAAACATTTGAAATTGTCAAATTGTTAATATGATATTTTAAAAAAATTCCCAATTGTGAAAATATCTATCTCATCTTTCAAAGGCACTACTCAACACTTTCAAAATAGACTATTGAAAACAAGTTAAAATTTGATTTGCAGGTGCCAAAGCTTTTTTTATAAGGTATGGAAGTGTTTCTTCACTTGAAAATCTATAATGATCTCTTTATTTTTAAAAAGTATAATCACAATATCTCAAGGTTTTAAATTTATGTGGTTTAGTAGAATTTTGTAAAATTTCACACACAACACCACTTTATTTATTATTTACAATTCAAATTTTTTAAAATGTGAGATATTTTATTTTAGACATTTCTAATACATTTGTATCAATCACTTTTCAAAATAACTTTCAGTTGTGTGTTTATTCACCCATAAAATTTTCAGTTGTCTTTAATTTGATGAAGTGAGTAAAGAATATATGGCATGCATACTGATGTTACTGATCATAAGTGGGGTCTGAATTTTACTTAAGTATAAACTATCATAACCAATATTATTTTTGAAAGAAATTTGTTAAAAAAAACTTCATATTTAATTGCTTCAAGTTATATATTTTGACAGTTGTTAGAGGGTTAAAAAATAACACTGAAGATTTTCTTAACAAGTAAGAGATGATATGTGCATTATATTGGTAGAAAATTAAAAAGTAATTTTGCTTTTCTTTTTCTTCCAAATTTTGTTATATAGACATTATTAAATTGTGTCTATTCTGGATCAAGTTGCATTGCAATTGTTATTAGTATGTAATGTATCTTAAAAGCTTAATCATATTATAAATTTAAAAAATAATCTGTTTATTTATTTTTCAACATAGTCTTACATATAGGAGGGAATTGTTGCCACACATTCATGAACACATGGATATTGACAAAGCAAGGCAAGGCTAATGCCAGTTCATGATGTCCACCCTTTGAGTTCCCTGATCCCGTGTTTCCCCTACTTTACCCCTGAGTGAGTTGGGCTTCTCATGGAAGTCGAAGGTTCCCCACAGGGTTGACACCCCCATACTCGCTCCCTCCAGCTGCCTTGATGTCCCTCCTATTTCCACCTCCACCCCCACCCTTCACCCCCCACCCTCTTAGGCAAGGTTCCCCCTGCTCATGCAAAAATTCACCCATGTTGAGGTTATTATTAGCTTAGCCAACTTTCAGTCTATTTCTGATTGTATTCTAGCTTCCACATATGAAAGAAAACATTGGGCCCTTGAGTCGCTGAGTTTGGAATATTTCACTCCGCTTAATTTTTCTATCTCCATCCATTTGGCTGCAAATGCCATGATATTGTTCTAATAGCAGAATAGAATTCCATTGTATATATGTACCACAGTTTTTGAATCCACTCATCCAGTAATGAGCATCTGGGTTGGTTCCACAGTTTAGCTATAGTAAATTGAGCTGCTGTTAACATTGATGAAGATGTATCTTTGTAGTAGGCTGAGTCTAGATCTTTTGGGAAAATACCCAGAAGTGGGATAGCTGGGTCATAAGGTGGTTCCAGCCCTAGTTTTTAAGGAGTCTCCACATAGCTTTCCAGATTCGCTGCATAAGCTTGCAGTCCCATCAACTGTGTGACAGTATTCCTCTCTTCCCACAACCCCTCCAGCATCTGTCATTGCTCATATTCTTTATTTTTGACACTCTGAAAGGAGTGAGGTGGAATCTCAGTGAAGTTTTGATTTGCATTTCTCTGCTTGTGATGTAGAGCATTTTCTCATATATTTATGGGCTTTTTGGACTTCCTCCATTGAGAAATTTCTCTTTAGCTCCCTAGCCCATTTATTGATTGAATTATTTGTGATTTCGGTATTCAGTTTTTTGAGTTCTTTGTATATTCTGGATATTAGCTCTCTGTTTGAGGTGTAGCAGGCAAAGATTTTCTCTCATTCTGTAGGTTCTCTCTTGACACTCTTGACTCATTCTTTAGCTGTGCAGAAGCTTTTTAGTTTAATGGCATCCCACTCATTTATTCTTCGCTTTAATTCTTGTACTATGTGAATCTTGTTAAGGAAGGCAGTGTTGACACCTATGTTGTGAAGGGTTGAGCCTATTTCTTTTCTTCAAGCAATTGTTTAATTTCCAGATCTTGAACCATTTTGATTTTATTCTAGTGCAGGGTGAGAGATGAGAATCCAATTTCAGTTGTCTGCATATGGTGTCCAGTTTGTCTAGCACCATTTATTGAACAGGCTGTCCTTTTTCCACTCTATGCTTTTGCCCCCTTTATCAAATATCAGATGGTTAAAGATTTGAGGGTTCATCTCAGTATCTTCTTTTCTGTTCCATTGATCTTCATTTCCATTTTGATACCAATACAACGCTGTTTTGTTACTATAGCCCTATAGATTAATTTCAGGTCAGGAATTGTGACACATCTTGCTTCTGCTTTCTTGTTTTGTAATATTTTGGCTATTCGGGGTCTTCTGTTATTCCATATGAATTTGAGAATTGCTTTTTTCTATCTATGAAGAATGTTATTGGTATCTGGATGGAGATTACACTATTGAACATGAATATTTTGTGACTATTGTTGAAAAATATAATCTATTTTTTGTGGTTAAAGAGATGAATTCCAGAAATTACTGGTAGAAGGCACAAAACTGTTGTCCTTTTATTCTGTTGAGGGAGAAGCTAAATAAAAAAGCATAAAGGAAGAGATTGCCACTTTATAAATAAAACTGGTGAAGATATTGAACAGACTACAGCTATAGAGCTATCAAATTTTCAAGTTTCTAATTACATCTGTAAATTTGAAAAATATAATCTTTTCTCTTAACCACTTTTTAAGTTTGAACTACTTAATTAAAAGGCAGTTGAGGGGCTGGAGCAGTGGCTCAGCAGTTACCATGCTCGCCCGGCTTATGCAAGTACACTGGATCAAACCCCAGTATCCACATACATAACTAAGTGTCAGACCAATGAAAGTTGATTCTCTCTGTCTCTCTCTCTCTCACTGTCCTTCTCTCTCTGTGAAAAAAAATAGGCAGTTGCAGATATTTTATAGGTATCACAATGTATATGTATACATAATATATGTATACATATTTGTAATTATGCACATACACTGATGCTGCATGCATTTTACTTACTTATGTTAATTTTTGTGTTTGTCACAACTAAATATCCCATATTCTTTCCAGATTACCTTAAAGACCTTCTCCCATTTGTAGACTCTCCTTTTGTGCTCTAATTGTTTCCTTTGCTGTGCAGAACTTTTTATTTTGATACTTTCCTATTTATTGATTCTTGGTTTAATTTCTTTCATTTTAGGAGTCATGTTAACAAAGTTGATATCTGTGCCAATATATGGGGCTGTTGAGTTTACACTTTCTTCTAGCAATTGCAGAGTCTGATCTATTTTCTAGGACTTTTGTGCAAGGTGAGAGATAGAGGTTAAGTTTCATTCTTTTACTTATGTATATTTATACAGTGGAATATTATTCAGCTATGAAAATGGAAATTTATAAAAATTATCTTAAAGATTTTCTATGTGAAATAATCACAAATATTTTATTTTATAAAAAAATTTGCACACATATACTCTTGAACAATTATCTAACAATATTATTATCATAGTGATTTTCTACTGAAATGAACTTTAATCAAGCATAAAATATCTGAAAACATTATGTGCTATTCCTGAAAGTAATTATTATTGAATTGGTGATTTTCAAATATTGAGGTTTTTAATTTTTGAAATACATGAGCACTAAATAAAAGGAAGGCATCCATAATCCCATGTTTCTTTTGTTTAGTTCCATTTTACACCTTAAAATATTTTAAAGGCATTTGTCTTTACTCTTTTTGTTTTTATTTGTCATTTTATGGAGACCAGGAGAACAGTTATTTTTACTGCCATACCAAGACTATACTGTTTCTTCCATTTGATCGCATTCAAGAAATATACCTTATTGTGCAATAAGGTACAATATTGAGTATAAAATATACTATAGAGGGCTGGATCAGTGGCTCAGTGGTTATAGCACTTGCCTGGCATATGGGAGGACACTGATTCAAACCCTAGCACCACATACACAATGAAGTGTTAGAGCAACAAAAGCCACATGAAAAACTAAATAAAATTGATTCTCTCTCTCTCACTGTCCCTCTCTTTGAAAACTATATATTTTTTTATATTTATAAAAATTTTTTATATTTATAAAAAATATATATAAATATATATTACAATATATATTTATATATCACATATTTATGTTTTACATTTAAATTTATAAAATATATTAATATATTTATTTATTTATATATAAGTATCATATAATCCTATATTTATATTATATATATTATAGAGTAAATGTCTAATCACTAGATAAAAATACCAATCTAAATTTCTGAACACAAAGTTTCTGATATAAAATATGGAAATCAAATTATATATTAAGATAAATGTGGAAATTATCAACTAATATACTACATGAACATATAAATAAAAAGATTACATATAATCTTTTTATATGTAAGGGTTTAAGTGACATGCCTGATAACTTTGACATTGCATTGCATAAATAACATTGGTCTGCTTAGAAAAAGATGGAATGGTGGGCAGAGACTTTACAGTAACTTGTCCAAGGCCTCATGATCATAGGAGGTCAGGACTCGAGACTGGGAGCTCATTGCTGCTCACGTGTGCACAAGAGGTTTTCTAAGACAGAGCACAGGGTATGGAATGGCTTCTGTGAGGGCAGTGATTTTTTCCTCATGCTATGAAGATTTCTCAATGACTCCAGAAAATTAAAGAAGTATTTGGGTAGGGTGGGAAAGAACTAACTTTGATGAAGGCATACAATGAATTAAGTGTGAGCATTGCATTTGTTAAGCAGTTAGAGCACACATGACAACTACTGAAAGTTGAATGGATGTTTCCCCAAAACTGGGCTTTATGGTGTGCTCCCAATTAATCATATGGCAGGCTTATACCAGTAAAGCAGGAGTTGGCTAGTACGGCATGTTCAGGAATAAACACATAAACTGATTTCCAATAAGCCTGACTGTTAATTTTACATACAACAATTTTCCAAACTATTATTTGAAATTTTGTTGCTTTGATAATGAATATTATCCACTTCTCCTGTGCTGAAGAATTTCAGCATTACTAGCATTAATACCAATTTCATACTTCATAAAAATAAACAATCCACATTTTCACTCTTTGTGCTTATGTGAATTAAATATTTGAAAGTGCAATAATATATTTAATATTTTGATCTTATATTGATCATAATTGCTATTCTTGTGAATATCAAATGTCCATGCTTCTGTGGAAAATATATCCAACAGATCATAATGTGTTTTTTTCAAAGAGATTATCATTAAAATCTATAGGCTTAATAATCCCTTTGATATGATTTAAACTTTCCATTATCACAATGAGACTTATAGGCAAGATTGGAAATTAGTGTTGCTATTATTATAGTGACAGTTTAAAAAAATGGATTCAACTGGAATGTGAATTTCTTCTTAACATAATGCAATGAACAACAATGATTGCTGTAGTACTGAAAATTATTCATCTTTTATATATCAGAAAAATATGTTAAACATTATCTATGTTATTGCAATGCCATAGGTTTAAATGAGATAATCATGCAAGGAGATCACAACAGTGTTTGCCATACATTAATACTCAACAAATGCTAGGCACAATAATTATTAGTCCTGTAGGTACTGGTGCTTAAAAATATTCTTGAAAGAGGAATGAATTTTCCAGTGTTTCAATATAGATTTAAGCAGAAGATGATCCCTCCAAAATAATAGACAAGTCCCAGGCTAACTCATGAGTTATGAAACTATATACCTGAAGGGAACTGTCAGGTGAAACTGCCATCTTCCAGGAATTTGCCAAAATGAGGAACACAAAGGGAAAAAGAAGAGGAACTCGGTTAATTTTCCCTAGGCCTTTTAGAAAGCATGGGGTTCTTCCTTTGACTACATATGTTCAAATCTATAAGAAGGGTGATATTGTGGACATTCAGGGAATGGGGACTGTCCTTATAATGAAATCTATAAGAAGGGTGATATTGTGGACATTAGGGAATGAGTACTAATCAAAAAGGAATGCTCCACAAATGCTATCATGGAAAAACTGGGAGAGTCTACAATGTTTCCCAGCATGCCATTGGCATTGTTGTGAACAAATAAGTTAAGGGAAAGATTCTTGCCAAGAGAATTAATGTGTGCATTGAGCATATTAAACATTCTAGGAACTCAGACAGCTTCCTGAAGCGAACGAAGGAAAATGATCAGTAAAAGAAGGAAGCCAAACAGAAAGGTACCTGGGTTCAGCTGAAGCTCCAGCCTGTTCTACCCAGAGAAGCACAATTTGTGAGAACTAGTGGAATGGAGCCTGAGCTGCTGGAACCCACTCCCTATTAATCCATGGCATAGTAAATGTAAAATAAAGGACTGCTGTCGCTACCTCAGGCGTCACTGAGGGCTGGCGGGACGGCTTGGATCAGTCGAACCATCCCCTGGGGGCCAAGTAGGAGGGTGAGTGCTGCGGCTGAAGTCTGGATCCCCCTCATTGGAGACCCCCTCTGTCTTGGCCAGAGAAAGGAGTCAGTAACACAAAAAAGGTGGCAGCTCAAATCCATTTATTACCAAAGCACATGGGTTTTTATAGGGAGGGGAGACAGCCAAGGAACCAATGGTGAAGTGGCAGACAAGCTTATCCCGGCCAATGAAGGACCATCATGTTGGTGTTGTAGTTTAAAGGGGTACAGAAAGAAAGAGGAAGTAGCCCTCAAGCGCACGCTTTTATTGCGCTCTTTTGCTCAGAGTGCGCGAAGCATGAAAAAGGAAGCTTAAGAGGAGAAGAAGAAGTGTCATGGCATCCGGCACACCATTTGTGTTTTGCACAGTGCCCAACAATTCCCCCTTTTTGTTTTGTATTAGGGCCAATAAAGCAGCTGGAGACCAGGGTGGGGCTCCTGTCTTAGGTTGTCCCCCCTGCCTTTTAGGGGATCTTACCCATCTATGGATACCCGCACAGCCAATGGTCTCTATGGGGAAAACCCAGCCCAGAGGACCTGTCTTAGATTGTCCTCCCTTTAGGAAGACCTTACCCATCAACAGTCCAAAGGGCGATGATCAGGGTCAGCACTGGCAAGTCTCTGATTTTGTACCTGCACGCTCATGAGCTGTATAGCTTCAGTTTTCTTTTGGACAAAGGTGATAAGTCTATTAGCAAGGCAAGGGCCAAAGGTCAAGAGCAGGAAAATCAGAGAGAGAGGTCCTAGAAAAGGAAGAAGGTAAGGAATCCATCCCTTGAGTCCAGTCCAGAGAAAGCTCTCCTGTAGCTCTTTGCAGCATCTTAGTTGTTTTATTTTGTCCCGGACAATCCCTGGCTGGTTGGCATTAAAACAGCATTTCTCTTGGAGGTAGAGGCAGAGACCTCCCTTTTTGGCAGTAAGGAGGTCAAGTGCGCATTGGTTTTGGAGAGCCACTGTGGCAAGGGAGTCAATCTGATTTTGAAGGTCCAGAATGGTGGTGGCCACTGTGTTCAAGTCATCGATCATTTAGATCACCGAAGCCAGCCTGTGTCAAGTATGTCTCCATGAGTAGGAGCACCATTATCATTGTTCCTGGAAGAGATCAGAAGGGGTAGGCACCTTAGGGGAGGTTGAATCCCCTGAGTGTTTGTTAAGAGGGTTTTCGATACTAGGAGGGCAATGCTTGAGATCCCTGGCCGGAACCCAAATTGGCTTGGGCTCATCAGTTGGAAAAACACAGCCAAATCCTCACCCTGTAGTGATCAGTGGGTCAGGGCCTCTCCATATCCCTGTGAGGGGGTCTCTCCATCTGACCTTGAGAGTCAGGTATGGCGTGCTCGTGGCCCAATATTTTTGAAAGGGCAATAAATGGTCCCTTTGGAAAAATTTAAAATATTTAATGTAAATAGGGCCATTTTTAACTGATCATGAGGGGGGAGTGATCCCCCTTTTTGTTTTATTAGTTGAGACTTAAGAGTGTTATTATGTCTTCTGTTATGGCTTGACCCTTTTTAAAATCTGTATTCTGATACAATCCTTATGATACTTTCAATGTTCCCAATCACTTTAAACCTTTTGTACTCTTTACATATAGAATTACACCTGTTAGAATTTTAGGTCTTAACAACCTTGATTTCTTTCAGTGAAGACCCAGATCAAAGCAATCTTAAATTATCCTTTTAGTTTCCAATCTATAAAAGCACATTTAATAAAACCAAATATACGTTACCTTATAGAATTTATAAGAACACATTTAATAAACACAAGTGTAACCTTATAGAAACTAAATCAAGATAACTCGAATTTACTTAGCAGTTAATGTTTTAACAGTTTTGACTTTGTAAATTTATCAGATGTCTCCTAACAAACACATTTATAGAGATTAATTCCATTTATTTTAAATCTACTTTACTCATTTTTATTGTTAACTTAGGTTATCCATGAAACCTCAGGAAATTAGACAAATATAAACCATCTTCTTTCATTGAAGAAAAAATCCTAGAAGTACTGAAGGAAACACTCTAAACATTTATAGAACATTCTATTGGTTGACCACCTAGAAAACAAATATGTGAGCTAGTATTCTTAAACACATCTTTATTTTTATGTCTAAATGATTTAGATTGAACCTCTTTTTAAATGCTTAAATCAGGTGAATTAAAAGTCATTTAGATCCATTTTTTTCCTTTTTAAATTTAATTTATGAGTGTTCCTCTATAAGCCAATTTGGTACCATATTGAACACACATATAACATACATGTACACAAACAGGACAGGTATGCACAAATACACACGCACACAAAAAAAAAAAAACCCAACAGGAAGAAGATTTTAGAACCTTGTAAAAATTGACCTTTTCAATAAAGACAGCAGTGAAAACCATAATTTAAAAAAAATTTGTTAGATAAGACTGATTGAAAAATATTTGTAGGTATACAAAATAGGTGAATTCACCTGTAAAATTGAGCTCAAGATCCAAAAAATGAAACAGCTGTACTTATTCTAGTAAAAGAGCATGCATACATCTTTAGCACCAGAATTAGAGTTAACCCAGGCATTGGAGGAATGAGGCAGGCAAAATCCTCAGGAAGTTGTTTTTAAAGAATAAAAATACCTATATGGGATATTTCCAATTTTTTGTGTGTGTCCAAATGAAGAGAAAACTCCTTAGGAATTAGTGATTTTTGGTATTTTGGGGTTTACCCTATCAGCTTTCTAAAGTTGAGTCCCTATTACATTTTTTCCAAAGTACGAGAATGTAGGCCCCTTAAACATATCTAAAGGCTAGGAACTTGGAGCAGCTGGCCTTTCCAGATCCTTTCTGTCTCTCCTGTTAGAATCCCAGCATGCAGGAAGAGAGTAAAACATAGTCCCTTAGGTCTCACAGCCACTTGAATTTAAAAGTAGCATTTTAAGTCCTTTTTTCTCACTGGTCTCAAACCGGTTTAGGCATTAGCGCATGTAATTTGCGTTGTAAAAGATGACTATCAAGCAGATAACTAGCTGGTGTCTCCTATTCTTTTACAAAGGAGTTAAACTGCAAAATGATAGAATGAGGTTTTTCTTGGGCATTTTGGGGTTATGCAGGCTGGTGGTGAACCTGGCATAACATGAGAATGAAACTCCTGTCTGATTTAGTGGACGTCCTTTAAAATTAAGAGAAGGGAGAGAAAAGGCAAACTTTTCCATATCTTCTGGGTGGAGGGGAATGGAAAAGAAACAATCCTTAATGTCAATAATAATCAAGTGATGATCATTAGGGATTTGAACCTGCGACCTGTAATGCACACCAGGCAAGCACTGTGAGCACTGAAACCTTTGAGCCATCGCTCCAGCCCCCAGGCTCCCAAGGATACCATGCAGCTGGGTGGTTGCCCCCAGAGTAGGGGGTGGAACCAAGACAGGTCTAAACGGATTAGAGGCGGATGTGGTATGCAGTGAGGGCGGGAGAGAAGGGGACCCACCTTTAGCAGGCCATGGGGCTGGGCCAAAAAGAGAAAATGCCCCGAGGTGGGGGAGATCCCCAGATTGGATTTGAGCTTCCCTAAGGAGCTGCTCAACTTGGTCCCATGTGTCCCAATCAAATAAGTTACTTTCAGGTAGCCAGAGGGCCACCCTAATAAAAGTGGCCCATGTGGCTTTCGCCTGACCATCAATAAGCTCCAACCCTCTGCTCTTAAGGAGAATTCTTAGAGGGGGGAACAAGGTGTATCAGAGAAATAAGGGTTCCTACAGCAAAGAGAAGCCCCAAAATCAGAGTCCAAAAGTGTTGAGGTGAGCCAGAGGGCTCCCCGTCGGCTGGCATGGAGAACAGGGGAAAGAGAGAAGGAGCCCAAGAATGCTGAGGTAATTTAGAAAATTCACCTTCAGTAGACATAAGGAGAGATTAAAAGGAAAGAAGGTGGGGCCCTAAGACCAGGGTGATAGGCGTACTCACCCGAATCAGAATTTACTCAATGTCTTCTCGGCAGGCAATGTCCTGTCAGTGGGAGCATGAGGAACTCCTCACACGGGGCACCAATTGTCGCTACCCCAGGCATCACTGGGGGCAGGTGGGACAATCTGGGCCAGCGGATTGTCCTCCAGGAGCTGATCAGGAGGGTAAGTGCCACAGCCAAAATCCGGATCCCCCTCGTTGGAGATCCCTTCCCTCTCGGCCGGGGAAATTAATCAGTCACACACAGCGGATGGCAGCTCAAAATCCATTTATTTCCAAGGCACACAGATTTTTATAGAGAGGGGAGATAACTAAGGATCCAATGGTGAAGCGGCAGGTCGGCTTATCCCAGCCAATGAGGGACTGCTATGTTGGTGTTGTCAGCTATCACCAACCGGGAGGTAGTTTAAAGGGATACAGAAAGAAAGAGGGAGCAGCCCTCAGGCATGCGCTCTTTTTTGCTCAGAGCACCTGAAGCATGAAAGAGGAAGCTTAAGAGGAGAAGAAGAAGTGTCATGGTGTCTGACGCACGTTTGACTTTTGCACAGGGCCCAACAATATGCAACTTACTGCAGCCAAGAAATTAATATAATTTACACTTGAAAATAAATAACAGCTGACAAAAAGTAAATGTTATATAAATAGTACATGAAATCAAGTATGATCCAGTGGTGGAGTGACTCCACTACATTATTCACAAAAGGAATTCTGATAAATTCTGCTATGAAATAGGACTCAGTAAATGTAAAATATTTTTAAAAGTCATTACATCTTGATATTTTTTTCCACTTAGCCCAGGATTTAAATATTTACAATTTTTAAAATTCTTTTTAAAAAATTTCATTTAAAAATAAAATTGGCAAGCATGTACTAAATGATGTGGAGGAAAAGGGATCATAACTAATGAGTCCACAAAGGAATACAGCAATAAATTTTACACTCAATCATATTGATTGTGCATGGACTCTGATTCAGATATTCGTTGCATCCCTAGAGATTGAAAGTTAACATTATTGATATACTACTTAATGTCATATATTTTACCAAATAGAAGGAAAGATTTAAATTGCATAAATAATTATAATAAATATTTAATAAAATATAGTACCTATTGCAATAGGGCCCCAGCAATGCACATAGAAACCCATATGAACATTTGGTGAGGTCTTTGAGAAAAAAGGATCTATTTTAGATTGGGAATAAATACAGGATTTAGAGGATCTTCAGGGGTGGAAGAAAACAATCCAAATAGATGAAATAAACATGTAAGCACCTGGGAGTGTGGGAAGTCACGTTAAGTTCATTGAAGTAAAACTTTAGTATGATGAGGTCAGAAGACTTGCTGGTAGAGAGATTAGGGATTTAGAATGGAGAGAAAGAAATTTTTATTGATTATGAGCATTGTTATGCCTTAGCAGCCAAACTGAAATAGAGATGGGCTGGAGCAGTGGCTCAGTGGTTACAGCACTTGGCTGGCATGCGCAAGTACACGAGTTCAAACCCCAGAGCCACCTATACAATGAAGTATTGGAGCAATGAAAGCCACATGAAGAACTGAATAAAGTTGATTCTTTCTCTCTCTCTCTCTCTGTCCCTCTCTCTTTAAAAAGATTAAAAAAAAGAAACGGAGAGACAACTAAAATTTTGAATATACATGAAAATTGTAACTAGATGTTGGTGTAAATTGTAGTGAAGAAGGGGTATGTACTGATAAGAGCTAGTTAAACTAGTCCAGTAGTAACTCAGTCTTTCTTCTGTTACTGATGGTGGGATTGGTTGCTTAAATGGAGGACAATGTAGAAGGAGA
Organism: Aplodontia rufa; assembly: GCA_004027875.1. Taxonomy (NCBI): domain Eukaryota; kingdom Metazoa; phylum Chordata; class Mammalia; order Rodentia; family Aplodontiidae; genus Aplodontia; species Aplodontia rufa. The sequence continues at coordinate 14,428 of PVKS010023774.1, read as the reverse complement.
ATTTTATAATATTATAGGAAAGGTGAAGCAACCAAAAAAAAAAAAAAAAAAAAAAAAAAAAAAAAAAAAAAAAAAAAAAAAAAAAAAAAAAAAAAAAAAAAAAAAAAAAAAAAAAAAAAAAAAAAAAAAAA
>PVKS010023774.1:0-14197 GCA_004027875.1 Aplodontia rufa | reverse complement strand
GCTGAAAGTTATATTTAAGAAATATATATTTAATCATTAATAATTTTAGACTGAATGGGATTGTTAAGGGTCAAAATCAAGTAGTAATGTATTTTGTAATGGTCCAATATTGAAAAAATAAACTTTCACAGAGAATAACTATGAATAGATGGAGAAAAATATGACCACCTACAGGTTTAAAGGGCACAAATAGATTTGCTATTTTTACATTTGCTTTGTTTATGTTTAGACTATACTAGTAAGAACTAAACTGTGAAGAACATGACATGGTGGTGCATGACTGTAATCCCAGCAATTCCGAAGGCTGAGGAAAGAGGATCACATGTACAAAGCTGGCCTGAGCAATTTACCCAGACCCTAAGGAACTCACAGAGAAGCTATCTCAAAATTTAAAAAATAAAATAAAAAATAGGCGGGGGATGTGGTTCAGTGTTTTAGCATCACTGGGTTAAAACCCAGGTATCACTCCTGCTCCAAAAAAAAAAAAAAAATAGAAAAAAACTATAATCATATGAGAAAATGCTCTACTTCATTAGCAATAAGATAAATGCAAATTAAAACTTCACTGAGATTCCAACTCACTCCTATCAGATTGGCAAAAATGAAGAATATGAATAATGGCAGATGCTGGAAAGGCAGTAGGAAAAGAGGAACACCGATGGGACTGCAAACTGGTTCAGTCACTCTGGAAAGCAGTGGAAGACTCCTTAAAAAATTAGGGCTGGAACCACTTTATAACCAAGCTATCGTACTCCTGGGTATTTTCCCAAAAGAATTAGATTCAGCATATTATAGACATATGGCTTCATCAATGTTTATAGTAGCTCAATTTACTATAGCTATATTATGGAACCAACCCAGATGCCCCACACTTGACAAGTATATTCAAAAACTCTGGTACATATATACAATGGAATACTACTCAGCTATTAGAGAAAACGATATTATGGCATTTGCAGCCAAATGGATGGAGAGGAAAAAATTTTGCTAAGTGAAGTATCCCAAACTCAGAAGACTCAAGGGACACATATTTTCTCTCATTTGTGGAAGCTAGAATACATCTAGAAACAGTATGATAGATGGCTAAGCTAATAATAACCTCAACATGTATGAATTTTTACATGAACAGGGGGAACCTTGCCTAGGATGCTGAGAAACATATGGAGAGGGGCAGGGAGGAAGGAGGGATTAGGAAGGAGAATGGAAGGAGTTAGTATGGGAGAATCAACTCAGAGGGAAACTTCCGACCTCCATGAGAAATCCATTTAACATAGGGGTTTAATTGGGGGAAACATAGAACCATGGGGAAACCAAGGAGGGAAACCATGGAATGGCATCAGCCTTGGCTTGCTCTGTCATTACACATTTATTCTTTATTGTTTGATAGTGATTCCCCCTTAATTGTAAGTCCATAGTCAACAAATAAAATAAAGTAAAAACACAAAAAATTTAAAAATAAACTGAATTAGGCAGTACACTTGTGCAACCTTGGAATCAATAAACTTTGAGGAATGATGGATTATGTATATAAAGGTATAAAAGTTTCACACAAAGTTGATGGTAATTTGCAGGTTCCCAGATACTCTTTGAAGTCGATACATATGCTGTCAGAATAAGAGTGTATGGTTGTAAATACTTTCAATAACAAAATTATGACTTATATTCCTAGGCATTAGGAGGATGGGTAGAGTCCAGGTCAGTTACAAAAGTAGAATTAGCAGTATGTTGAAAGATGTTAACATAAAAGTGAACAACATAATCAGAGTTCTGTACTTAATTTGTACAGAAGATATCAAAGCAATTATTATAATTAACCTTCAGCCTTTATGACCAAATAAATTAGAATATTAGAAATATACTCCCCCCATCTATTTACCTATGTCTCTGTAAACATAGGGTACCAAGTTTTCTGTACCGAAGGAGTCAATTAAGATGCTAGTTAGTTTTCCCTCAGTTTGATAACTGAATCTTAGGGATGGAGGTGTAACTCAATGACAATACATTTACTAGCACCCTCAAAGCCCTTGGTTTAATCCTTAGTATCAAATAAACAAAACCCTCAGAGAAACAAAGCTGAGTCTTTCTAGCTAAAAAGGCAAAAATTGGGGGAAAAAATCCCCTTTGTTCTTAGGCAAAGAACTTTGAAACACAGAAATTACTTGGGTGAGAGAAACTAGCTAGAAACAACATTGCTTTGCTGGAAATGAAACAGAGGAAAAATTTAAAAGTCTGAATCCAATGCATCTGAGGCTGTTACAGTTGGCACTCTACTTCTTGGTTAGTGTCTCCATACTCCATGGGATCTCCTGAAGATAAAAAATGGAACCTCCAAATCTGAACTGGAGAAAGGGTCTGGCTAGCACTGTGAATAGTCTGTCTCAGTGGCCAAGCCAGGTATATTAGTGGACGTGCCGGAAAAAAACTCAGGTCTTCCCTACTTGGGATGTGTTAGAAAGCAGCAAAGTTTTCTGCACCCAAAAAGGGTACAGAGATTCACAGAAAGAACTATTCACCAGGTTTCTATCGACCACATTCCCATTATAAAGAAAGTAGTATCAATCATGCAGTTACTGTTAAGGGTAAAAAATTTGAGCTCCTTGCTTTCTGAATGAAATGCACATATATTCATTGAATTATCTCTGCATTAAAATGATATTTGATGAATTAATCTACTAATAATTATAATTACTAGTTGGACAGTAATTATCTTGCATAAAGTAGAGTTGACCTTAATTTTCTTAATATCTCAAAATATTATTCACTTTGATTTACAGCATGTAAATACAGTTCATGATCAGGTTATTGATAATTGCTGAAGCTGAGGATCATGTAATATGGACAAATGCATTGTATCTTGCAGTAATGGAGAAATCCCGGCATAACTGAATACTTTCTAACTTTAACTACATGATGTTTCTCCTGAGAAAAATATGCCTTTCCCCTTTATCTGCATGAAACTCTCTCTCTCTCTCTCTCTCTCTCTCTCCCTCTATCTTTCATTCTACACAATATTACAGGTACCTAAAGATTCAATTTTTGAACATGCTTTTTTGAAATTACCATGAAAACATAATAAGTTTCTTTTCTAATTGTATATGTATTTACTGACAGTGGAGACTTGTCTTATTCTGTTAAACTTAAAATAATATACTTATTCTGTGTCCTATCCTATTTAGAGGAGCTTAGCACCCATTATGATGTCACAAATGATGCATATTTGATGACTTAATAGCAAAATGTATGATTAAAGGCAATCTTCTGAGTTAAAAAATTGTGCACTGTTTTGTTAAAAGAGCCAGCATTTATTCTTATAGCATTGTTTTGTGTTATTTAAACCTGCTCGGTATGTTCTTTCTACATTTTTTTTATTCAGTACTGGGAAAAGAACCCAAGGACACTCTATCACTGAGCTATATCCCCACACCTTTTTAACTTTTTTGTTTTATACAAGGTCTTCCTAAGTTGTTGAGGTTGGTCTCCAAATTTCAATCCTCTGTCTTCAGACTACAGAATTTCTTGAATGAATAATATGCATCATTTTGCCCTGCCTACACCCTCTCCATCTTGAGAAGTTTCTGTGCTACAATCCCTTGCATCTCCAACAGAATTCAGACACCTCCGTCTTTTTTGATGCTTCCAGCTAAGGTAGAAGCCATCTCCTACTTGGCTTCATGACTGCCCTTTGACATCTTTATCTTTATACAAAGATTGTTAAAAGGTGGACCAAAAAGTTTATCAAGTCCCAGTCAGATAAGTCTGTCAAAATTAAGATTTAATGGCTCGAAATCCAGATGTAATGTTTTCAGTCAGCGTTGTTACTGCTGCGGCTAAAATACCTTACAAGAACAATTTTAGAGGTGGAAAAGTTTTATTTGGGGGCTCATAATTTCAGAGGCCTTACCCATAGAAAAAGGCTCCATTGTTTGGAACTCCAAGGTAAGCATCATGGCAGAAGAGTGTGGCAGAGGGAAGTGGCTCAGGGCATTGCCAGGAAGCAGAGAAAGACTCTGCTCAAGGTACAAAACATATACCCAAAGGCACACCCCCAATGACCCACCTCCTCCTGCCATGCCTTACCCACCTTCAGCTACCACTCATTTTTTTAACCCAATCACTTCACCTCTGAACCTTCCTGCATTGTCTCACACATTAGCTTTTGTGAGACACCTGTTATTCAAACCATAACATTTTGAAAACAGGGTGTGGAGAAGTTTTAAGGGCCATATCTTCAGGCAAAGCATTGGTTATGGAAGTAACAAGAAAACAAAGCACACACTACCCAGAAGCTTCAGTTTCCTGATCCACAACACTAAGGATCTGGAAGTGCTACTAATGTGTAACGAATCTTGAAATGTGTGGAATAATGCTGTTCTTTCTATCTGGGTTTTTATTTTTGCCAGAGATTATGTCAGCTGCTAGATATCCTTCAAGAATTCCATTTCTGATAACTAATTCAGAGAAAAGAAGATAATGTGCATCAGGAATTCTGAATATTAAAAATCTGGTATAACAGTACATTTTTAAATATAGAAAGTTATTTTGATGATAATGATAAAAAACTGAAAATCTTTACAAAAAGTTCTCAATATTTAACACCTACACTACAATAGGAAAATAAGTTTGCTTGGGACAATCTGCTTTCTTTTGGGTTTTACTGTATGGTTCTTTCATGAATCACTGGTTTGCTTTAAGTACAGAGTTTTCATTAAACAAATTGCCATCAGCACAGACAAAGATTATTTACTACATTTTTTTTTTTTACTTCCTCAAGCAGACAGGCAAACTCTTTTGTCTTAGACTAAACATAAAAATAGATTCCTGCAAAGAGTGTGAAGAAATAATGTTAATTGTCTAAGTCAATCTGGAAATTTGAATAGTGTGAATGCTCAGGTGAGATTTGCACCTGTTTCCAATATTCGAGACAAATGCACATGGAAAATTCCATTTCTTGCCAGCTGGGACTCCAAAAGCAGCTGGAGATTCATAAATGCTTTTGCAAAAGAAGTGGAAAAATATTTATACTTGCCCAAAGCTAACAGAAAAAATATTCAACTTTATTTAATAAATTAAAATCCAAATGCTGTAAGCTCATTTCAGTAGAATGGCTATTTGCTATAATTTTATTTTTGTACTAATAGCTTCTTGAAACTCTTTGCCATCCCAAGTTTTCAATCAATTTACTTAAGCAAATATTAGTCGGATAATTATGATGTAGTGCATAGCACATAATGGACTATACAGGAAATGATTCAAAGATGAAAAACATAATCCTAAACCCTAATAAAATTGCACTTCACAGGCAAAATGAAAAAATAAAAGAACTGGTTTTTCATTATGAACCTCATTCTAAGGACTGTGTAGAAATTTCACCATGTTAACAAATTTAATTTACATTACATTTCTACAAATGATAATTTAAAAAATTAGAAAATTTATCCACAAGTACATAGATACTGGATTTTTTTAGGAAGGAAAAGAATTAGTTCATGCTTAGCTGATTTTAAAAAACTTTAGCTCTTTTATTTCCCTTTCTGTTTAAAATTGTAGATTTTGGAGTCTCTCATGATTTCCACTATATTTTAACTTTTCATGTACTAATGAGGATACGACTACTAACAAAGAAAGATGTATACACTTGAAAACTAGTCCTTCCATTCAAGCTATTATTGAGTTACATAGACAATATTTGATGTTCATCTATACTGTTAGATATTTGCAATAATGCTATGGCTCCCAAATCTTATCAATAGCATAAAATCCCTGCCTTATTCATGAAGATGATATTGTTCATTAAAGATTAAGCAACTGGAGTGTTTTTATAACACAGTTTTCAAAACATTGTTGATAATAGTAATGTATTACTTGAAACTAAATATTTGGGATCAAATAAATATGCAGAATTATGAGTTAAGCAAAGTTTAACTGCAATAATTTTCAAGAGCTATCTTTTTCTAAAAAAAAATATTGCCAAGAAAACATATTAAATGTGTATCTTTGGGCAGAGTGGTTGCTCAGCAGTTATGGCGCTTGCCCAGCATGTGCAAGTACACGGGTTCAGACCCTAGCACCCATGTACACAACTAAGTGTCAGAGCAATGAAAGCCATGTGAAAAACTCAATAAAATTGATTCTCTCTTTCTCTCTCATTCCCCTTCTCTCTTAAAAAAATGTGTATCTTTGATATTTATAATATGTAGCATTTTTCCCCCAAGACATATGTAAGAAAAACCAAGATTGGAAAGATCTACATTTTGGAAAATATTTATTTACACATGAATCTGACGTTACTATCAATAACTGATTGATCAAGCAGATGGCAAATATCTGGATAAATTTTGCAATAGTCAGTGGAGGTTAGGTTATTACTGCAAATGAGAAGGAAGCCTAGCACAGTAACAAGCTATAGATTGTAGGTTATAAAGTTGAACAACACTCGGAGAAAAGAACTTATGAGTGAATGTAAAATAAAACAAAAAGTGCTACCTTTCATTTATTGTTTCCATGCTTTTACACTACAAGCATTTTTAATGAATCTGCTTATTTAATCATATAATGACCCCATGTACAGATGAAGCCTCTATGCAGAGAAGCTGATGTGCTCTTCATTTCTAAGCCCACTATATTCTGTTTACAATTCCATGCAACATGTTCTTACAAGACGCTAGTACATCCAAGATAACTCAGCTAGCAAAGGTGCTGCCAAAATTATCACCCCACATTCTTAAACTTTGTAGTAAATGGAAACTTATTTGACGTACCTTAAATAACATATTTGATAAAAAAAAACTCTCAAAAAAATAATGTTCATTGACAAATCATGTAAAAAGAAATCACCTGTAATCCCAGTGACTTGGAAGCATAAGGAAAGAGTATCGCAAGTTCAAAGACAGCCTCAGCATGTCGGTGGTATCCTAAGCAACTGAGCAAGATTAGTGCAAAAAATTCAAAAGAAGAAAAAGAGCTTTGGATATGGCTTAGTGTTAAAGTATCCCTCAGTTCAATTCAATCCCTGGTACCAAAAAAAGAAAAAAGAAAAAGAAAAGAAAGAAGGAAAAGAAATGGGAAAAAGAGGAAATAACACAATTAATTTAATACAGGTATATTAAAATAGCATTTTTAAAAACATTAGCATGAAAGAAAGGACACAATAGTAGTGAACAAAATGCACTAGCATTCAGTATCAGAGGGAACTGGTTTCAGGAATTCCTGTGGATACAAAATTCCATGAATGTAAAACTTCCATGTATAAAATGACAAGATATTTGCATATGATCTGTGCATATCCTTTCATATATTTTATATAATCTCTAGATTATTTATAATATTTAACACAATGTCAATGCAGTATACATAGTTGTTATTTTGTGTTGTTTCTAGAATAATAACATGCAGAAAGAAATCTGTGCATAGACAAGTCCACTAGCAGAAAATCATCTACCTTAGCAATGTAACTTCAGGTCCAAATAATAATTTTAGACATTTATTCTAACTCTACCCCTAAAATAAAAGCAAACAGACCTCATGATACAGGAGATATTACCACTTTGTTATTTAGCTTTCTGTTACTATAGTAAATACCTCACAAAACTGCTCACTTTTTGGACACTATGCAAAAGAGAGGGACGGAGATAGGGGCTCTTGAAGAGGCAGCCCTTAATGACTTCAATACTGCCCAAATAGACTCAGACTCATTTCTTACAGGTTTCATCACCTCCCAATAATGACACAGGTTGGAGATAAAGCCTTTCATACATGGACATCTGGGGGACCCTTTTTCAAATCATAGCAGCCTCTGATACTTGGTTTCTTCCAGGGTGGCCAGAGATTATGGGGAGGGAAAATAAGGTACACATTGAAGTTTCTCTCTCTCTCTCTCTCTCTCTCTCTCTCTCTTTCCTTTCTCACCTTAAATCTCACCAGAGCAGAAAAAGTTCTTATTCCACTCTACCAATAACAGAAATAGTGAAAACACACAGCTGATGCCTGTCCTACACCCCACAGGAGAATGTTCTTACCTGTTCCTTTCATCTTTTTTACTGAGGATCTAATGGGAATGGCAGGAGAAATCAGAAATCTACTCTCAAGGAAAGTGTCACACTCTGTACTATTGAATTTTCATACTGAACTGTAAATATTATTTCTCTCAATGTGCACATTCCTATAACATGCGTCAGGCAGCACATGCCTTTTATAAATTATCACAATCTCTTTTCATGAGGTGTGTATTTCAGAACAAATTATGTACTTTGTCATTTCTATAATTACCATAAAAATTCTCTATTTTTCATAATTTATAAAATCATTTCCATAATTCATGAATACTCCTAATGTAAAATGAATATAGTTATCAAATATACAAAATATTTTCTAACATAATTTTCCTTTGTACCTTTCATCACACATTTTAATTTAATTCATTTTCAATTTTTTTTTTAAGGAGAAACTATTGAAGACTTGATAGTTAAATGGAAATAAAGACCATATTGCTCTCACCTCAGAGCTGGCAGGATGAATGTCTGTGCACTCAGCACTGAAATATTTATTCTCTATTATCCAGGAAGAAAATAAAAGTAATGTCCATTCTGCTGCATTTCTCCCCATTTTGTTTATTCTTGCAAAATAGAACTTTAAGGAAAAATGAAACCCATTAATCTACATATAGTAATTTCTTTCTCCCCCATTAAATGCATTAAAAGGCATATTCTTATAAATGACCTAGGCCTTTTTTCAAAACCCTGTTCCTTCTTGGTCCTTGTAAAGTTGAACAGTTCCTCTGAGCTTAATTCAGTCTCATGGTATTATTTCTCATTCTTCTCTGCAATAGTGCTACAAATAATACTTCTGGATCCCTTGGAGAATTTTCATGCCATAAGGGGCCATTGGATCTGAAAGTTATAGATATTCCTAAGATTTTACCTTCCCCATGAGATCTATTGAAAAGACTTCCGATACCATAAGCAACATCACCGACTTTGCAGGATCAGGAATTGATTGCAGTAAGGCAGGGGTTTACCTAAAAACCTGATGCTCAACTTCAAATTAACTCAGCTTTCCAGATGCATCCTCTGTCATTTTGGAAAATCTACAGATATTAAAGATGACTTAGAACTTTTTCTTTGTATTGGAAATTGAACTCAGAGGGATTTTAACACTGAGCCACATCTCCAGTTCTTTTTATTTTAAATTGCTTAGGGCTTCACTAAATTGTTGAGGCTGGCCTTGAACTTTCTATCCTTCTGTACCAGCCTTCAGAATCACTCACTGGGATTATAGGCATGAGCCACCATGCCTGGATTTAGAATTGTTTTGAAATGGAAAGAAGGTCATTAATCTATAACTATAACACATCAAGTAAGAATTTATGATAGAGTGTGGCAAGGTGACTGACACAGGCTGTCCACCTACCCCTGCAGCATCTTCTGTCAGTACTAACGCCTGTACAGCTTTGGCTCCAATGACAGTACTAACAATCCCCCTTTTTCTTTTCCCAAGCTTAATTTAATAAATCACCTTTTGCTTATTTTACACAACTTTTCTCTAAGATAATTTAGAGAGACCAACTTCAAACAATAATATTTCCTTTTTTAAGAGAGATAAGAGTGAGAGAGAGAGAGAGTGAGCAAGACAGAATCAATTTTATTGTTTTTCATGTGACTTTCATTGCTCCAACACTTTGTTGTGTACGTGGAGCTGGAGTTTGAACCAATGTCCTCGAAGTGCCATAACCACTTGGGCATTGCTCCAGCCCCAATATTTGGCCCTTCTTAGCCAATTCGATATACTGATTCACAGGAAGTCATTTCACATCATTCAACAACAAAAATAGTAATTTCAATAGTAAAGAAACACAAATGAACCAGGACACAATTAAATATAAACTTCTGCTCAATTAAGAAAATCATTTTTGAGTTCACAGTCTGTTGGGCACTGTGCAAAAGACAAATGCTGCGCCGGACGCCATGACACTTCTTCTCCTCTTAAGCTTCCTGTTTCATGCTCCGCGCACTCTGAGCAAAAGAGCGCAATAAAAGCGTTCTCTTGAGGGCTGTTTCCTCTTTCATTCTGTACCCCTTTAAACTGCAACACCAACATGACAGTCCCTCATTGGCTGGGATAAGCCAGTCTGCCACTTCATCATTGGTTCCTTGGCTGTCTCCCCTCCCTATAAAAACCCGTGTGCCTTGATAATAAATGGATTTGAGCTGTGACCTTCTTTGTGTCACTGACTCCTTTCTCTGGCCGAGACGGAGGGGGTCTCCAACGAGGGGGATCCAGAATTCAGCCACAGCACTCACCCTGCTGCTCAGCCCCCAGGGGATGGTTCGACTGACCCAAGCCATCCCGCCCGCCCACAGGGATGCCTGAGGTAGCAACAACTGGTGCCCCATGTGAGGAATTCCTCACGCCCCGCCGACAGGACATTGAGCAAATTTTGGTCCGGGTGAGTATGCCTATCGCCCTTGTCTTAGGGCCCCATCTTCTTTCCTTTTAATCTTTCCTTATGTCTACTGAAGGTGAATTTTCTAAATTACCTCAGCATTCTTGGGCTCCTTCTCTCTTCCCCCTGTTCTTCATGCCAGCTGATGGGGAGCCCTCTGGCTCACCTCAACACTCTTGGACCCCGATGTTGGGCTTCTCTTTGCTGTAGAAGCCCTTATTTCTCTGATCCTTTTGTGTTACTCCTTGCCCCCCCCCCTTCTGAGACTTCTTTATCGTCTCACCTCCATCATGGGTCAATCAGCTAGCAGGATAGACCCTACCTTGGATTTCCTCCAAATTCTTCTTAAGAGCAGAGGGTTGGAGCTTACTGATGATCAGGAGAAAACGACATGGGCCACGTTTATTAGGGTGGCCCCTTTGCTACCTGAAAGTAACTTATTTAATTGGGATATGTGGGATCAAGTTGAGCAGCTCCTTAGGGAAGCTCAAGTCCAATCTGGGAACCTCCCCCCTCTCGGGGCGTTTCCTACAATCTCTGCCCTTAAGAGCTGGTCCCCCCCCCAACCTGACTGCGTGCAAGAAAAGAAACACCCAGACTAAGACAAGGACCATGTCCCCTCAGAGGAAGAGAGGCCTATTCCCCATACTCCAAACCTCCCCCCTCGATCCTTTTGGCTTGGCCCCATGGCCTGCTAAAGGTGGGTCCCTTTTTCTCCTGCCCTCACCGAATACCACATCTGCCTCTAATCCTTTTAGAGCTGTCTCAGTTCCACCCCCCTATTCTGAGTCGAGACCTCCCTCGGCCCCGCCCTGTTCTGATCCTTGTCAGTTACTCCCAGTCAATGTTAACCCTGGGGGCAACCACCCGGCCACATGCTATCCCTGGGAGCCTGGGGACCTTAAGGAGTTAAAAAAGGCTGTCCTCGAAGATGTACCCAATGTCCCCTGGACAGAGACTATCCTTCAGGGACTAGCCCACCACCCATGCATGGAGGCAGACTGGTGGGCGTTAGCCCGTGCAGTCCTTCCGGGTCCACTGTATATAAAATGGTGTGCCCTGTACAAAGAGGAATGTCAACAGCAGGTGGAGCGCAACCAAAGCGCTAACCCCATGGTTCCTATTACCTTTGGAATGCTTATTGGCACCTCCGACCAATATTCATCAGGCATCCAACAAGTGGCCATTCCACCTCCTTATCAGGCTTTAGGCCTGGCCGCATGGCAAAAGCTGGAGGAGGAACCACCGAATTCCCAATAGCTGGGACCAACCAAAAACCTGGAGAAGACTTCCCCAGGTTCATTAACAGAGTTGAAGGGAGCATTAAATGGAAGTTCCCTCCCAGTGACCTCCATGATCATTTCGTCAAAATGATGGTATGGGAAGTAATGAATCAGGAACATAAAATGACTTGTTCTGGTCTTAAAGACTGATCTATGGAAAGATGGATAATAGCCACCAAGGATATCGGGACCCATTCCCATCAGACCCAGGCATTGGCCTCGGCCCTTCAAACTTCTCGTAGGGAGGATGTGGCCACATTAGTGTATGCACTCCAACAGGCTTTCTCCAGAAAGAGCGCCACCTGTTTTGGGTGTGGGCAAGAAGGTCACTTCAAGAGGGAGTGCCCCCAGCGGGCAGCAGAGGGGTTGAACTGAATCGGGGCCTCCAAGGGGTAGGATCCTAATGCCCACTGCCCACTCCCTAATGCCCCACGCACACCCTGCCTGCCATGTGGGAAGGGCTATCACTGGGCCAAAGATTGCCGGTCTAAAACAGGTGCACACAGTCGACCTTTAAATTCCCCAAGGGACTTACCCCAGCCCCGTTAAAAAATAGGGGCCCCCCAGGCAAGACTTGTTGGACCATCCCCCTCATGCAGGGCATCTGACTCAAAATGATCCTCATGAGTGGGGACAGATCCTTTAAATGCTTCGTAGATACTGGGGCTGATAAGGCAGTTCTAAGAAAGAAGAGATTCCCCCACAATGGAAGCTGATTCCCGGACTGCCTCTGCTGGGGGTGGGAGAACAAACCAGCTCTCAGCAAACTGCTGACTGGGTTTCATGGGTGGATCTGGATGGCAACTCAGGTGAGGTGTGCCTCCTGGTGTCGCCGGGGCTCACAGCTAACCTCCTGGGCCAGGACATATTAGGAGAGACTGAGGCCTACATTACCTATAAGGCCTGACTATAAGGCCTTTTATGAGGATTTATTGGATATGGAAGAATACCAACAACAATTTGGGGAGGGCCAATGTCACCGAAACTACCAGGGCGACCCTGACTTTGAAAAGATAATAAAGGGTTTGCCCCAATTTGACCCCCTCTTCACCCCCAATCCTAAGGGCCACTGCTCCCCCGGAGCACCCAAAATCAATTGGCTTCCAGGGCCCCCCATTTGGGTGGAACAGTGGCCTTTACCTTAAATAAATTTAACACAACTACATATCTTTGTTGAACAACAGATAAGGTTAGGACACCTCCAACAATCCATCAGTCCCTGGAACTCACCTGTGTTCGTAATTAAAAAGCCCAATGGAAACTGGAGGTTCCTTCAAGATTTGAGGCAAATTAATCAGAGAATGGTTCCCTTTGGGACCCCTCAACGAGGCCTCCCATGGATTCTGGCCATACCTAATGATCATCACCTGATTATCATTGTTATTAAGGACTGCTTTTTCTCTATCCCCCTCCACCCTGAGGATAGAGAAAGGTTTGCTTTCTCCCTTCCCTCACTTAACTTTAAGGGACCTGACAAGAGGTTTGAATGGACTGTTCTTCCTCAGGGAATGGCTAATAGTCCCTCTATCTGTCAACACTTCTTGTTTACTACACTCGCCCCTCTGGACACTTGCCCCAATTTACTTGTCTATACTTATATGGATGATATCATCCTAGGGTCCCCCTGCCCAGAGACCCTTCAACAAGCTTTTGGTAACTGTCTGCACCTCCTTGCCCAACACAATTTCCAAGTGGCTCCCAAAAAAATCCAAAATATTCCCCCCTTCAAAATTCTTGGGTCTATTCTCACCATAGATTCTGTTTCTCCTTTAAAACCTCAATTACGTATTAGGGATACTTACACCCTCACCCAACTTCAACAACTACTCGGGGAGATTAATTGGATGAGACCCTGGCTTCCCAACTCTACAGCTGAACTTACATCCCTCTTTGACATTTTAAAAGATCTTAACCTACAATCCTCTGTTCAACTATCCCCTACTCAACAGGAGGTACTTTCCAAGGTCCAACAAGCCATTAATTCCACCTCTTTGAAGAGATTTGACCCTAATCTTCCTATATTTTTATGTGTATTCCCAAGAAAAACCCTCCTCATGGCTCTTTTGCTCAGAAGAGAAGACCTATTCATTGGGTACACCTCTCAGTGAGGGGGAGTGCCCTGTGTCTACTCCTTAAAAGACCAACTGGCTGATTGTATCATTAAGGGCAGGGAGCGTTCAACTCATCTTTTTGGGACTGTTCCACACACGCTGATCGTCCCCTTTAGGCTCAATGATTTTTTATGGCTCCAGAGGAACCACACCAAGGTGGCACTGGCCATGGAAGGGTTGGTGGGGAAAGTTGACTGTCATTATGGCCCCTATAAGTGGATGAATTCCTTCGGGAGATTGGATTGGCACCCCCCTCGTCTATTCCTGTCTCATCCCGATCCTCGCGCCCCCACCGTCTTCCCTGACGGAGGCCAACGAGGCGCATAAATGGTGCTTTGCTCTTCAAAACCTTGCCCAAATCAACC
>PVKS010023773.1:0-31915 GCA_004027875.1 Aplodontia rufa | reverse complement strand
ACAAAGACTCTTGAAGTACAATAACAAATTGGATTGCACTGATGAATTAGACTAATTTCCAAAAACAGAAAAATTCAAGCCTCCTTACATCTAATAAGGACTGTGTAGCAAGAATCAAAAACCCCACTTCTATGGTTCAAAAGTTTGTGTCCCCTTCCATAATTTATGGTGAAACTTAACCCCCAACAACAGTATGAAGAGGTGGGACCTTTAGGATGCAATTAGACCACAAAAACAATGACTTCATGGATGGGATTAGTCCCTTATGAAATGGCTGGAGAGAACCAAGTAGGTCCTTTACCCTCTGCCTTTCACCATAGCACAAGCAGCAACAAGGTGCCACTCTGCAAGCAGAGACAAGGCTTTCAATGAACACCTTACCCCCTCACCCCAGCTCCTGATCTTGGACTTCCCAGCCCCTAGAACTATGAGAAATAAAAATTTGTTATTTATAAATTACCTAGTCTCCAGTAAAGTAGAGGAAGGGAGGAGAGGAGAGAAAGAGGCACTGGGGACTAAAATGGAGCAAATTAAATTCCATGCATGTATGATTATGTCAAAATGAACCTAACTATTACACATAACTATAATGCAATTAAAAAAGCATTTTAAAAATAAATACACAAATAACTCAGTCTCCTGTATTTTGTTGCAGCAATATAAACAGACTTAAGACCCTATCCCCCAATAAATAAAAGCCCAGGACCAGATTCACAGCTAACATCTACCAACTTTCCAAACTCTTTCAAAATACTGAAACTGAAAGAACACTTCCATGAGACTGAAACTGCCCTGATAACAGACAGAGAATCTACAAGAAAGAAAAGTGAAGCCACGTGTGCTTCATGAATCTTGATGCAAGTATCTTCAAACACTCATTCAAAGATGCAATAATCAAAAGTGTAGTGGTATAAAAGCAGAGATATGGACCAAGGGAAAAGAAAGCCCAGAAAGATACCCTTACATATATGGTAAAAAAAACATTTGACACAGGTATCAAGATCATTCGATAGGAAACGGGCAGTCTTTTCAAAAATGGGGTGCAGGGAAAACTAGATATCCACATGTAAAAGAATGAAACTGAACACTTACTTTATACCATGCGCAAAAGTGAATTTAAAATTGATCAAAGCCCCAGTACCACAAAACAAACAAAAATCAATAAATCCAATGAACCCATAGTAGGGTTAACAAATAAAAAAGAGAAGTCATTGCCACTAATCCCACACACATTAAAAAGACCAGGAAAGGAATACTATGAAAAACTCCATGTCTAAAACTTTGAAAAACTGGATGAAATGGATCAACTTCTTCTTTTTTTAAAGAGGACAGTGAGAGAGAGAAAGAGAGAAACAACTTTATTTAGTTTTTCATCTGGCCTTCATGGCTCCAACATTTAGTTGTGTATGTGGTGCTGGGGTTTGAACTTGGGTCTTTGTGCATGCCAGGCAAGCACCTTAAGCCACCACTCCAGCCCTGGGTCAACTTCTTGAAGGAACCAATCTGCAAGCAGAGAGAGATAAACAACATGAATTGACCTATGAGTTTAAAAAAATGAATCAACACTTAATACTTTAAAAAATGAAGACAAGGCTCAGATGGTATCACTGTGAATTCTGCCAAACACTTAAGAAGTGACACCAGTTCTCTACAATCTCTTTCAGAGACATTAACATTACTCACTCTCATGCCAATGTTAGATAAGAAGCATGACAAAAAAAGAAAACTTCAGAAAAGATCTCTCATAAATATGGAAATAAAAATCCTCAACAAATACTAGCAAACTGAATCTAATAACACACAAAAAGAATTAAAATACCACAATCAAAGAGAAATCATTATGGGTATAAAAACCCAATTACACACTGTTTAGGTACAAAATCCAAAGGGCCAATATAAAACTCCTAAAACTAATAAGAGACTATAGCAAGGCTGTACAAAATCGGATTAACATACAGGAGTCAACAGCTTTCTTATATGTGTGTGTGTGTGTATGCGCACACATGGGCGTGCACATGCAAGACACAATTAGATTTGAAATTAAGCACCCATTATCTCTCTCCCTTCTCTCTTTCCTTCCCCACTTCTCTGGTGCTAGGACCATTCCTAGGCTCTCATGCATGCCTCTGTACAGTAGGTACCCTCTGTACCTACTTCCCAAACCCAAAAGTTCTCTCAAAACTATTGTATGGGGATTAGATTTCAACTTATGCACTTTGGAAGGACATTTGCACACATTATCAATCTGATGAAAATCTACATGATGAACACCACAAAATTCTAACAGAAGAATCAAACAAGATCTAAATAAATGGAGAGGTATTCCAAGTTCAATGACAGGAAGTCACAATATTGAGATCTCAGTTCTCCTCATTTTGAACTAGATTCAACACTATCTCAATAAGGATTATTCTAGCAAGTCATGTTATGAAAGCAAAACTAAAATCAGTTTTTAGAAAACTAGAATCAGAGGCTGAAGGTGTAACTCAGTGGGAGAATGCTATGTGTGAGGCCTGGGTTTGGTCCCCAACACAAGTGGGTTGGAGGAACAACAGAAACTATTATCACTTTTTTTTTTAAGAGAGAAGGACAGTGAGAGAGACAGAATCAATTTTTATTGAGTTTTTCTCATGGCTTTTATTGCTGACGCTTAGTTGTGTACATAGGTGCTGGGGTTTGAACCCGCATACTTGCACATGCTGGGCAAGCACCATAACCACTGAGCCACCGCTTCAGCCTCCTATAATCACTTTTAAACTTCAGAATCAAAGTTTATATGGAAAGGTAAAAGATCCAAAATAACGAACACAATAAAGTATTGACAAGCTGATGTCAAAAATTACCATGAAGGTTTAATAATCAAGATAGTATAGTATTTGCAAAGGAGACAAATAGATCAACAGACCAGAATAGGACAGGAAAAGAACCCAAAGTAAATAAAATAAAACCAAAACGCAGCCAACTAATATATGACAAAGGAGCCAATGGAGACAGCAAAGAAACTGAAGCTGATTTCAAAAAACGATGCTGAAAAACCAGACAACTACATGCATAGAAAGGGAATTAAGACACAAATCTTACAACTTCAATGAAATTAACTGAAATGGATAACTAAAGTGTAAAATGCAAAACTGAGAACTTACAGAACATGAAACAGGGGAAAATGTAGATAACCATGGATTTGATGATGAGGTTTCAGATACAACACCAAAAGTATGAACCATGAATAAGTAAATTCTTAAACTGGACCTCATTTTACACAGTAAAATTCTGTTGCCAGAGTCACTGTTAAAGAGAATGAAAAGACAATCCACAGGCTAGGACAAAATATCTGCAAAACACCTGATAAAGGACTGGTACTAAAACTCGAAAGCCTGTAAAATAAAACAACCAACCAGAGCTGGATAATGTGATCCATGCCTGCAGTCCCAGATGAAATGGGAGGATCACTTAAGCCCAGGAGTTCAAGACAAGCCTGGATAACACAGGAGAACCCGTGAAGAAAAGAAAGAAGGAAGGAGGAGGAAGGGGAAAGTGGAGAAAAAGAACAGAAAAACAAAAAAGAAAACAACAAATTTAAAAATGGGCAAAAAAAAAAATTAACCACAAAACAAAATTAAAAAAACAAACAAACAAACAAACCAACCCCAGACATGATAGTCCCAGCTTCCGGGAGGCTGAGGCAGAAGAATGGCTTGAGTCCCAGAGTTTAAAGCCTGTCTCCACAATTCAGCAAATAAGTTCACGAAGGGTGCTCAACACTATATGCTATTAGGCAAGTGCAACTCAAAAGCAGTAACGTCAAATACTGAGTAAGGTAGCTGAATCCAAAACACTGACAATACCAAGTGCTAGCAAATTACAGTGCACAGAAATGCTTACTGTTGGTGTTAATGGAGATTAACACAGCTATTTAGGAAGATGGTATGGCATGCTACTATACTATTATTTTACTATATGGTTTCACTACACTATTCAGCAATCACACACCCAGCTACTTACCCAAACGAACTGAAAATTTAGATTCACACTCACTTTTCACACACATTAATAGCAACATTCTTCATAATTGCCCAAAACTAGAAGCAACCAATATAAGCCTTTCAATAGGTTAATGGATAAACAGTAATGCAGCCACACAAAGAATATTATTCAGTGATAAAAAGATGAGCATAAATCCACAAAAAGACCAAGGGACCTTTATTTTTAATGGTACCAGGGAGTGAATTCAGGGGCACTCTGCCACTGAGTCACATCTTCCACCTGTTTTTTTTTTTTTTTTTAAAGGGACAGCAAGGGGCTGGAGCGGTGGCTCAGCAGTTTCAGCGCTTGCCTGGCAAGCACCAGGACCTGGGTTCAAACCCCAGCACCACGTACACAACTAAACCAAGTGTTGGAGCATAGGGCCTTGAGAATTGCTGAAGCTGGCTTTGTGATTCCCCTGCCTCAGCCTTTCAAGCCACTGGGACTATAGGTGTGTGCCACTGCACCTGGCCAGTCACTTACTTTAAAAAGAGCAAAAACCCAGTTTGAAGAATCCAGCAAAATCACCCCAACTCAGTATTTTTGTATACAGGAGAGATGGATACATACAAATCATTTATATCTTACAGCACACAATAAAAGCACAAGTATCTATGTATTTCAGAAAAAAAAAATGAGGTGGATCTGGAGTAGTGGCTCAGTGGTCAGAGCACTTGCCTGGCATGTGTGAGGACACAGGTTCAAACCCCAGCACCACACACACAGCTAAGTGTCAGAGAAACAAAGGCCAGATGGAAAAATAAATAAAATCACTTCTTTCTTTCTCTCCCTTTAAAAAAAAAAAAAAAAAAAAGAAAAAAGAGGTAATTTCTTCATTTCCGAGATAAATTATTTAGTAAACAGTCATACTTGAACACTTCTAGGTGTTGCCAAGCCCTGTTCCACAAGATTTACTATTAATCTGAGTCCAGATAAGGGAACAGAACAGTTACTGTAACAAATTCTCCCACCTGCAAAGAGGAATTAATGTTTTGGTGATTCTTTGCAATAAACAAATTTATCTACCATGATCCTTTTGCAAATATCATAGAAGAGGGAATTTTCCTAGTTCTTTCCCCTCCAGCATTCTCAAGGCTAAGCCCAAGAATTTCATTTGAAATCACCCAAAGAACACACCTGAGAGACTTAATATACATAAAATGGGGAAGAAAAAAGGTAAATGAGAATTTTTAACAAATGGAATACAAGAATAGATAGATATCTAAGTTTTTCCCTGAAATCAGTCTATTTTTGCCTTTTTTCGAATTTATGTTTTAATCACTACTGATAAAATAACATCTTATAATTAATGAAAACCTGACATTGAAATAAATGGGACGGTCTGAAGCAGTGGCTCAGCAGTTGCCTGGCATGCACGAGGACATGGGTTTGAACTCCAGCACCATACACACACAAAATGTTGGGGCAACGAAAGCCACATGAAAAACTAAAATTGATTGTTTCTCTCTTCTCTCACTGTCCCTCTCTCTTAGAAGGAAAAAAGAAAGAAAAGAAAAAAGAAAAGAACAGAAAGAAAGAAATGGGGAAAAAATCCTTTCAAGATGACAAATGTGGGGGTTTAAATGGTGGCTTAGGGGTATGGCGCTTGCCTGGCATACACGAGGACCCAGGTTCAAACTATAGCACTACATACACAACTAAATGTCGTAGCAAAGAAAACCAGATGAAAAACTAAATAAAGTTGATTCTCTCTCTCTTAAAAAAAATAAAAATAAAGGACAGATGTGCCAGGCCCAGTGGCACATGCCCAGCAACTTGAGAGGCTAAGGCAGGAAGATCACAAGTTCAAAGCCAGCCTCAGCAACTTAGCAAGGTCCTGAAAAACTTAGTGAGACCCTGTTTCAAAATAAAAAGGGATGGGAATGTGGCTCAGTGGTTAAGTGCCACTGGGTTCCATCCCTGGTAACCCTGCTCCCCCCCCCCCAAAAAAAAAAAAGAGAGAGAAAGAGAAAGGTAGGCAGGCAGGGAGAGGCATTGCTGACCTGGAACACACACATATTTCAATATTTCAAACTAGTGCCAAGGCAGGTCAGACTACCAAAGTGGGTAGGTCTCACTTCCATCCTGCCCACCAAGATGCTCGATGTCCACCCTTCCAAGAGACCTGCCACTTGTATGCCCAAAGTGCATTGTGCTTTTCAGGTTTGTGCACCACCTTCCTTATCTTCTGGGGAAGTTTTTCTCCCTTTACCATCCTAAGAGATCCCAAAGGGCAGGAGTAATTTTTGTCCTGTCACCTCAATACCAGCAACTGATTGGCTGACCACCCCTGGTTCTCCCAGGAATGGAATCTGAACCTGGGAAAGAATTGCTGACTCTCCCACAGGTTAAATATTTAGACAAGAATGACTACTCCCTGCCCCAGGACCTCCGGCTGCTCTCTTGAGAGGCCCAACACCCTGGCCTCACACTGTCCTGTGGAAGGAGCAACTAGCATTCACTAGACATCCAGAGAGACTTGGATGTGGGGATCCTGGGGCAATCAGAGACAGTTCTAAAATCCAGGACTAGGAAAAGACAGGAGGGTGTGCGGAGGGCACACCACCTGTAACATTTCCTGAGCGGACCCTCAATTCTAAGACATTTCTGCTTCAAACCGTATCCTGTGCATGTACGAATTCGTAACAAAACCCATCATTATACGCCACTCTAATGCGTCAATAAAAAATATGGAAAGGAAAAAAAGTAATTCTGCTTAGGGGTAAAAGAAGAAAAGTACAAGGATTTTTTCTTTCTCAACATAGGGTCAGGTACTTATTCTACGATTTACTTTTTTTCTTTTAAGGGGGGGCTGAGAGAGAGAGAATCAATTTTACTTAGTTTTTAAATGGCTTTCGTTGCTCAGACACTTTGTTGTGTACGTGGTGCTGGGGTTCAAACCTGCGTACTCGCGCATGCCAGGCAACCGTGAGCCACCGCTCCAGCCCCTTCGATTTACTCCCTAGTGAAAAGTTCACAGATAACGCCGGGGTGGGCTGGAGCGGTGGCTCTGCGGTTACAGCGCTTGCCTGGCATGCACGAGGACGAGGGTTCAAACCCCGGCACCACGCACACAACGAAGTGTCGGGGCAACGAAAGCCACACGAAAAACTAAATAAAAATTGTTTTTCTCTGTCTCTCCTTTCTCTCACTGTCCCTCAACCTTTAAAAAGTAAACTAAAATAACGCTGGGGCGAGAGCTCGGCGGTGGGCATGCGCGAGGCCCTGGGCTCCAACCCCAGCTCTGCGAAAACCAAAATCGAAAAACCGCACGCACTTGACTTAGAGAACGAAGGTCTCGGAGAAACGGTGTGAACGGGAGACGGGGTCCGCGAACACCTGAAAGGACGCCAAATTTAGGCGTTTATTTTCAGCCCAGGAGCGCCAGGCTGGTCCCCATAACTTGAAAGACTCGGGAACACCGGGCGCCCTAAGGAGAAAGCAGGAACTGAGGGCCCGAGGGCCCAGCGAGCCTCCCGCGCACGCACCCCACGCGCGACTCGGGGTCCCCCGCGACTCTCCGCTGTCACCGCACTGAGGAGACGCGGAGCTGCCCAGAGAGGGCTCTCGGCCGGCCCAAGTCGAAGCGCAGGGACGGGATGGGGCTTTGGGGTCGCGCTGCCGGCCCGGCCTGCTCCCACCGCGCGGGCCCGAGGGGACGGAAGGGGGGACGGGGCCGCAGAACGCGGAGCTGCTGCGGGAGGCCGGCCCGCTCCGGCCGGTGCCACAGCCGCTCCTCCCGCCGCGTCTCAGGCCGCTCGGCCCCGCGCTCACCATTCTCCCGGCTCCTGAGGCGTCTCTAAGTCCTGCTCACGAGGTCCTGCTCACGAAGTCCAGCGCAGCCCCGGTGCGGGTCACACGCGAACTGACAACGCGGCAGCGCTACGTGGGTCCTCAAGGGCAAGCGGAAGGTGTAGGGACGTTCGCGCACGTCCCCTACCGCCTCTTCCGCCGGCCGCCCCAGCGACGGGCCTGATTGGACAGTTCACAGGGCCCGCCCCCTTCGGAATGAATGACAGCGTGCAGGGAAGGCGCGCAGGTGGCCCGGTAGACTTCCCCGGGGGGGCCGGAGCCTGCCCCTGCCCCTGAGGTTTCTGTCAATCAGGACTGTCCCCAGACTCTTTCCCGACCCCACGACCCACACCAGCGTCTTCCCACAGCTCCTGCTGCCTGGAGCACAAGTGTGCGCAAGGAATTGGACTTTTCCACATGGGATGGCGCCCTGTCCTATGGGAAAAGGGCACCCAGATCAGGCCAAACTGGCATAGGAGGTGCCAGCGTCCTCGGGAGGATTTAGAGGCTTAGCCTCAGTCCCTGAGGCCTTTTAGAACTCTTCTGTTTACAACGAACACAGACTTTTACAAGAAACTTAATCAAGCCCAATAGGAGCCGGGGCACATATCTGTAAGGCCCACTAGATACTTCAGAGGTGGCTGGAGGACTGCAAGTTAGAGGGTCCCTGGGCAAATTAGTGAGACTCTCTTAAAATAATTAAAAATGCTGGGGATGTAGAACCGCACTGCGCAAGTCTGGGTGCAGTGACTTACTCGCATAAAAACAAGGTATACGCTCTATAAAGTCCTGAGACAGCCAATTTACACTGGAAACTTTTTTTAAAAAAACACCCAGGGTTCCATGCATGTTAGGTAAGTGCTCTACCACTGAGAAATAGTTCCAACCTTGGAGGGCAATTTCTTATTGATATTTTTTGAAGATGTTCCAAGTGAACTTTGAAATATAAATGGCCAGGCTATCCCTAAGGCAAATTGAATTCCTATTTCACCGATATAAAAAAACAAAAGACTAAACTTCGAATGCACATTTAAACTCTTAAGTGCTTAAAAAAATGGATCAAGCGGCTGGAGCAGTGGTTTAGCGGTTAAAGCACAAGTACACGAGTTCAAACCCCAGTACCACATACACAACGAAGTTTCAGAGCAGTGAAGGCCTCATGAAAAACTAAATAAAATTGATTCTCTCACTGTCCCTCTCTCTTTAAAAAAAAATAGTATCAAAACTCCTTCAGTATCTTTTATTGGAACCTGTTTGCTCAGATATAAATATACTCCTTTAATGTGCACAAGTCACTTCTTCAATATGTTCACTTATACTTGCAATCTCACAATTTTAGATCGTTTTCATCACCCACAACAAAACAAAACCCTGTAATTGATAGCTATCCCTTCACTATCTTCCTATACCCTTCCTCCAAACCCTAGAGAACCACACTTATCTATTCTGTATGGATAGAGTTCCTACTCTGGACTTTGATATGAAAGGAATTAATCTGTGATCTTTATAATTGACTTCATTCATCTAACATAGTTTTTTCAAGGGACATCTATACCTTAGCAAGTATCAGTACTTCCTCATTTGTTTCTATGACAACTAATATTCCATTGTATAGATACAGCACATTTTGTTTACCCATTCATCCATTAATGGATATTTACTTTGTTTCTGCCTTTTGGATATTATGAGTAACGTTGCCAACACTATTCATGTACATGGTTTTCTGTGGATGTATGTTCTGCGGACAGTTCTCTTGCACCAAGTAGTTCAAGATAAACCTGGGCAACATAATGAGAATCTCTTCAAAATGGAGGGGGCAGCGTTAGGGCTGTAGCTCAGTGGCAGATCACTTGTCCAGCAAGCACCAGGCCCTGGGTTTGATCCTCAGTACTGAAAACAAAAACAAAAACAGCTCTTTAAAAAGAGGCAGAGTGAACAGCAGCACCAAAGCCACAAAACTGACCAAAATAGTCCCCTAGTCACTAATATGAATAACATAGAGTTTCTTGCAAATGAGGTTTAGGTCAACTCTATTCTTCCTTCTTTCTAGATAAGACCTATTATGACAATCAGCGATATAATTAAGTTCAATTCACAGCATCCAATAGAGAAAATTCTCACTTCATTGACAAGCATATTCCCTAACAAAAACCCAAATCCAGAGTCCTTTTTGAATACCTTCTTAATGACACTGCCCAGTTGCTTACGGTTTGTGGTAATTCTTATCACAATCCATAACACCACTCTTTGACTGTACTAATACATCTAGGGATTTACTACTTAAATTAAGACCTTAGATGAATTCAATCTAGAGATAACATGAGTCAGAACATCAGGAAATACTCTTAACTTTGAGATTTCAAAATATGGACACATAATTTATACTCTGGTGCCACCATGTCAGTTCCATGTAGTTTTTTCTTTTCCAAAGCACTGGAGATTGACTACACAGGCGCTCTAAACAATTAAGCACAAGAGATCCTGCAGGTCTCTGGTAAGAGTGCACTGACAAAATGATTTGAGTTTTAGCTTATTATGAATGAATGGAGAAATTTGTTTTATTAAAAAATCTTTAGAATAAAAACTAAAAATTCTCTAACATACCTGACATCTTGTACATACATGGTAATATTAACTCAGAATATCTAATGACTAACTTGACAAAATCACACTCTGAAAATCCATAGCTGCAAGTGTTTTAATATCCTTACAGGAAAAGACAATTGATAGTATACAAATTATTTGAAAAGTTAATATTTCTAGAAAACATCTACAGAAGATTCTGATAAAACATGCACACTTTATCACATACAAGGAAATGTAATTGAAAACATACTGAGAGATTATGTTCAACAGTGAAGAAAACAGACTGATATGAAGATGATGCTCACTTTTAAAAGTGAGGACCGGGTCGGTGCATTCACTGCAGATGCAATACAGGAAAAGCTCCCACATAGCTCTTTTGTTGCTGTTGTGAAGCTGGGAATTGATCCCAGGGACATCTCCAGCCCTTTTGTTTATTTTTTGAGACAGGGTGTCGCTAAATTGCTCAGGTGGCCTCAAACTTGGGATCCTCCTGCCTCAGCCTCCCAACTCACTGGGATTACAGGTGTGTGCCACCATACCTGGCCCGTGTTAGTTCTTTCTGAAGGCACCACTATAACTATCATGGTGAATCAGAAACAGAGTCACTGGCAGTATTATTACAAGCGGTTTACTACATAAATTAAGACCACAGATGAATTCAATCTAGAGTTGAGGTGAGTCAGAACAGCAGGGAATACTCTCAACCTTGAAAGTCCAGATTATAGACACATTAAAGCTTGCAGGAAAACCTAAACTGCAATGGATGTGTGAGTGGAACCTGGGAGGTATCTGTAGAACACTACAACTCTGTAAACATGACAATCAAGCAAGTAGCGACAGCTTTGAGAATACTGGAGCGAACTGCTTAAGGGGATATGTTCTGGAAATGCATTATTAGTTTTATCTTTGTGGAGACGGAATGTACTTATTCCACAAACGGAGATGGCATAGCCTACTACACATCCTGACTGTACATACAGCCTATTGCTCCTAAGCTATAAACCTGTACAACATGTAACTGTACTCAATATCATAGGCAATTATAATACAACGGTAGTTATATATCCAAACATAGAAAAGGTACAGTAAAAATGCAGTATAAAAGATAAAAAGTGGTACACCTAGATAGGGCACTTATCATAAATGGAGGTTGCAGGAGTGGAAGCTGCTGTGGGTGAGTCATTGAGTGGTAATTGAATGTGAAGGCTGAGGACATTCCTGTACACTGCTGCAGAT
This sequence comes from Aplodontia rufa, assembly GCA_004027875.1. NCBI lineage: Eukaryota > Metazoa > Chordata > Mammalia > Rodentia > Aplodontiidae > Aplodontia > Aplodontia rufa. Next base: position 20,278 of record PVKS010023773.1, on the reverse strand, counting down.
TTTGTATAAACACCGTACACTTAGGCTACACTATTTTTTTTTTTTGAACCAGAGATTTAACCCATGGGTGCTTAACTACTGAGCTACATCCCTGGGCCATCTTTTACTTTTTTGAATTTTGAGACACGACCTCGCTAAACTGCTAAGGCTGGCTTTGAACTTGCAATCCTCCTGGCCCAGTCTCCTGAGCCACTGGGATTACAGGAATGTGCCCCCACACCTGGCTACACTAAAAAAAAAAAAAAAAGAAAGAAAGAAATTTAAGAGAGAGAGGGAAAGAGTGAGAGAAAGAAAGAATCAATTTTATTTATTTATTCATCAGGCCTTTTCGTTTCTCCGACACAGTTGTATGTGGTGCTGGGGTTTGAACCTGGGTCCTTGTGCATGCCAGGCAACCACTGAGCCACTGTTCCAGCCCCTAAAAAATAGTTTTTCTTACAGTTTTCTTTTTTCAATAATAAATGAACCTTCATTTACTGTACCATTTTTATTTCATAAACTTAAAAACAACTTTTTCAGTGCTGTGGGTCAAACCCAGGGCCTCATGCAGGCCAGGCAAGTGCTCTAACATTGAGCTACACCCAGAGCCAACTAAATTTTGTTTTCACTTTTTGATTCTTTTTGTAATAACACTTAAAACATAAAGATCCCTTTTGTGGTTTACAAGCACAATGCTTGCAAGATGTGCCTCCCTCAAACCTTAGTACAACATCAGCACACTATCCATCTGATATAAAAAAAGAAAAAACACAAATACGTTACACAGCTGTACAAAAATACTTTCTTTATATTTTTACCCTATAAGATTTTTTATTCTCTTTTTAACTTTTTAAATCTTTTTGTTACAACCTAGGACACAAACACACACCTTAACCTAGGTCTACACAGTCCAGGATCATCAAGGATGCTGGGAAGACTTCCTAAGTCGTCCGCTTCCCCATCTGCCCCGGGGAAGGTTTTTAGGGGCAGCAGCACTGCGATGACAATGCCTTCTTCTGGAATGCCCCAGAGGGACCCCCGTGAGGCTGCTCTACCGTAGGCTTTTTCCTCTAATAAGAGCACAATTTAAAATGGTGAAAACTAGGGCTGGAGCGGTGGCTCAGTGGTTATGGCGCTCGCCTGGCATGCATGAGGATGCAGGTTTGAACTCCAGCTCCACATACACAACCAAGGGTAGGAGCAATGAAGGCCACATGAGAAATTAAGTAAAACTGATTCTCTCTTTGTCTCTCTCACTGTCCCTGTTTCTTTAAAAAATAATAAAATGATAAAAATTATAATACAAAGAATACAAACCAGTAACCGTTGTCTATTATTACCATAAGTATTATGTACTATACCTAATTGGATGTGCTATATTTTTACACTACTGGTAGTGCAGATTGGTTTACACCAGCATCACCACAAACAGGACTTAATATGGTGTCATTACGCAATGGGAAATTTTCAGGTCCATTATAATCTTACGGGATCTGCACTTATGCGGCCTGTTATTGACTGAAACATTGTTAATATAGCACATGACTGTACTCATGATTGGCATGACAACACATCAGAAAAATGAGGTAGAAGCAGGTGTCCCTGAAGCACCTATTCATCCTTCTAGTTCCACATAAGGTGGCTACAAAACCCAACACCCTTTTTAATTTCTGGCCTCTATCTCAAATACACTATGGATGAATTCTAGCATGGAATTGATACGGGGAGATTAAAGAAAACAGGCCACATGTTGTACAGCTGTACAAAAATATTTTCTTTATATTTTTTTTAACAGAGAGAGAGGAGAGAGAGAAAGAAAAAGAGAATCAATTTTATTTTTCTTCCGGCCTTTGTTTCTCTGACAGTTGTGTATGGCGCTGGGGTTTGAACCTGGATCCTTGCACATGCCAGGCAAGTGTGATACCGCTGAACTACCACTCCGGCCTCATTTTCTTTATGTTTTTACCCTATGAGGTTTTTCAATTATTTATTTTAGAGAGAGTGAGTGAGAGACAGAGAGAAAGAGAGAATCAACTCTATTTAGTTTTTAATCTGGTTTTTGTTGCTCCAATACTCAGTTGTGTATGTGGTGCTGAAGTTTGAATGGGGTCCTCACATGTGCCAGGCAAGTGCAGTACCGCTGAGCCACCGCTCCAGCCCTGTTTTTTATTTTTAATTCTCTAATTTTTAACTTTGTAAACATTTTTGTTAAAAACTAGGACACAAACACACGTTAGCCCCGTTCTACATAGTCCAGGATTACCAATGGTCCTGGGAAGACTTCCATGTTCAATTAACACAATTCAGGGAAGCCATTTGATTGTGCTAACACATTCTCGCTTGTCAATATAAAGTCTATTATTCAAATCACAGTCACAAAGGACAGTGACTAACACAGCAAAAGAAAATAATTCAGATGAGTTTATACTTTAAGATAAACTTTGCATATTCATAAATTCATGGCAACTTTTAGCAGAGAAAAATAGTCACCTCTGCTCCCCAGCAAAAAGAAGCCTCTTTGTATCAGAAAGAATGATTTGAAAGCACTAATGGGTAAAAGACATCTAGTGATGCCACCCTAGTCCAGTAGGAAAAACCCAAAGATTTCCAAATTATCATTTTTTAATGGCCCATTATTCACAGAACAAAAAATATGTAAAACTTTCATACTGGAAACACATTTCAGTTCACCCATGAATCCAACAGATTTCAAACAGGAAATAAAATTATAGTAACTGATTCAATGAAAAAATACTCCATATTAAACTTGTGTACTACAACTTAACAAGGGCTTACAGAATTATCTCACCTCATGCTCATCTGTAAAGTAATAGATAGAAATCCACAGTCCAGGGATACTTTAATAAGCAACTGATAAATATGCTTGTGAATGTTATGACATTTTCATGTTATGAATGTTCTGGAATGATATAAATGAATTAATCTGCATTAGGCTTTTCCATCTTATGTACATCTATAGGACCTCTCTCCAGTGGGAGTCTTTGTATGAGTTTGAAAATTCACAAGAGGGAAATATTACATGAATATTTGATAAAATTGGAAACCTTCCAGTATTTTTCACTTTTATACACTCTCCAGTGTGCCTTTTCACATGTTAGGTCAGAATGTAGGCCAAGTGAAGTCTTTCCCATGTGGTTTACATTCAATGAACTGCTCTCCAGTGTGTTTGTGTATTGTCTCCAAGTCAACTGGGACGACTGAAGGCTTTTACGCATTCTTTACATTTACAGGGTTTTCCTCCAGAACGCACTCTCGTGTCCTCAAAGCGTTGTGTGGTCACTGAAGGCTTTCCCATGCTGCTTATGCTCACAGGGCTTCTCTCTAGCATGAGCTCCTTCTCGTATTCATACCTGGAGAACTTGAGGTTTCCCTGCATTTTATACTCACAAGGTTTCTCTATAGCAAGAGTCCTTTCCTATCTTCAAAGACAAACGGATCATGTTGTCCACATTCAGTTACTGTCCATTATGAGTTCTTCCATGTATTCGAAAGGAACGGGAACACTTAAATGCTTTTCCACACTGTTGACATTCATAGGGTTTCTCACCAGTGTGAGTTCTTTCGTGGATCCGAAAGGATCGGGAACAACTGAAAGCCTTGTGACATTGTTGACATTCATAAGGTTTCTTTCCAGTGTGAGTCCTTTCGTGCATTCGAACGGAACTGGAACAGCTGAAGGCTTTCCCACACTGCTTACATTCATAGGGCTTCTCCCCAGTGTGAGTCCTTTCATGTATTCGAATGGAGCTTGAACAACTGAAGGCCTTCCCACAATGCTTACACTCATAGGGCTTCTCTCCAGTGTGAGTCCTTTCATGCATTCGAAAGGAACTGGAACAGCTGAAGGCTTTCCCACACTGCTTACATTCATAAGGCTTCTCTCCTGTGTGTGTCCTTTCATGCATTCGAAACGAACTGGAAAAACTAAAGGCCTTACCACACTGCTTGCATTCGTAAGGCTTCTCTCCAGTGTGAATTCTTTCATGCATTCGAAAGGAACTGGAACAGCTGAAGGCCTTGCCACACTGCTTGCACTCGTAGGGTTTCTCTCCAGTGTGAGTCCTTTCGTGTATTCGAACAGAACTGGAACAGCTGAAGGCCTTCCCGCATTGTTTACACTCATGAGGCTTCTCCCCAGTGTGAGTCCTTTCATGCATTCGAAAGGAACTGGAACAGCTGAAGGCCTTCCCACACTGTTTACACTCATAGGGCTTCTCCCCAGTGTGAGTCCTTTCATGAATCTGAAATGAACTAGGACAATCGAAGGCTTTTCCACATTCCTTACATTTGTAAGGCCCATTCCCAGTGTGCATTATCATATGTCTTCGAAAGCTTGGAAGAGAAATGAAGGCTTTCCCACACTGCTTACAATCATAAGGTTTCTCTCCAGTGTGAATTCGCTCATGCTTTCGAAAGGAACTAGGAAAACTGAAGGCTTTGCCACATTTCCTACATTTGTACGGCTTTTCTCCAGTGTGAATCCTTTCGTGACTTCGAAAGGATGTGGGACAACTGAGAGCTTTCCCACACTGCTTACATTGGTAGGGCTTTTCTCCAGTATGAGTCCTTTCATGTATTTGAAAAGTCTGGTAATATCTGAAGGCTTTTCCACATTGTTCACACACATACGGTTTCTCTCCAGAGTGAGTTCGTTCATGGTTTCGAAATGAACTGGGATGACTGAAGGTTTTCCCACATTCTTTACACTGATACGGTTTCTCTCCCGTGTGCATTCTCATGTGTCCTCGATAGGTTGTGTGATAAATGAAGGCTTTGCCACACTCCTTACATTCATAGGGTTTTTCTCCAGTGTGAGTCCTTTCATGTATCTGAAAGGAACTGGGCCAACAAAAAGCTTTCCCACACTGCTTACATTTATAGGGTTTCTCACCAGTGTGAGTTCTTTCATGTATTCGAAATGAACTTCGAAAGTTGAATGTTTTCCCACATTGCTTACATTCATAGGACTTCTCTCCATATTTGTGATTCTCATATGGTTTATGTTCTGTGTGACACTTCATGTGCCTATTAAGAGATGAATGACACATGTACACTTTTCCACAAACACTACACTCATGTGGTTTTACTCCAGGGACAGTTTTCTTGTTCCGTTTAAGATTTGGAATCTGACTGAAGGTTTCCCCCAATTGACCTTCTTTTCTTTCAAAGAGTCTCTCTACGGTGTGACCTCTGTAAAAAACAAGACAGTATCAGTGACCTTTTTATTAATGACTATTAAATATTTCACAATTAATAAGTAACAGAATTCCACTTTTAGTATTTTCAGCATATGAATACTCCAGAACAGTGTTTCTCTATAACAGTGTTTACCAAAACAGTGATATTAGAGAGGCACAGTGGCACATGCTTATAATTCTGATACTTGGGAGGCTGAGGCAGGGGGATCATAAGTTCAAGACCAGCCTAAGCAACACAGAATTATATAAAATAATATAAAATAGAATCATATAAAATTATACAAAATAAAGGGCTGGGGAATGCTTGCCTAGTGTGTGCAAGGACATGGGTTCAATCACCAGTACAAAAGAAAAAGGAACCAGTGATATTCATAATGTAGAGTTTCTTAATAGTGTTTCTAGGTGAACAAATACTGAATATTTACATCATTTTCTTTAAATTTCAGTGAAATTTTTCTAAGAGTCAATAAATACAAAATTGAATTTTTTTGCTTACATATTTCTTAAAATTTTATGACATACTAAGATTCTTTCATGGGACACTTCTTTTTATCTACATACAACTCACCTAAGATTTCTCCCCTGGTTTTTGTGTTGATCTTCAATGTTCGGGTCTTCCCAATTTTCCCCTAAAATGCAAACCCAGAAAAATCACTGTAAATTATTAGAAATTATACAAAAATTATTAGATATTAGGTCCATGATGGGGTCATATCTTGCCAGATTTACTAAACAAAGTATTCCCTTTCCATACTCAAATCTTAGAACCTTGTTGAAGAGCAAGAAATACTTGTTCTCTAACTGACTAAGTGTGGGAATAATTTTATTCTTACCTATAGAAGCCAAGTTAATGAAGGTTTCCTGCATCACATCTCTGTAGAGCTTCTTCTGAGAAGGATCCAGCAAAGCCCACTCCTCCTGGGTAAAATTCACAGCCACATCTTCAAAGGCCACTGAGTCCTAAAACATCCCACATAATTATGTGTAAAGGAGGATGGATGAGACTCAGAGCACAGAGGACTATGTACACTTAATTCATTAAAAGGTTCACAGATAAGTCTGCGGTCTCCAAATATTTATTCTATAATGTAGTCATCAGAACTCCAAATCTGTCAGTAATCACTTGCTTGTAAATTTAACATCATCACAAATACACGGAAATCTTTTCTACATTTTACTGTGATCACTTTAAGTCTTACTGCTCTCCAATGAAAGAATACATAATATCTTACAGAAATGCTACACAAATTAACCAAATATTTCCATTATAAGACTACCAATTCCTTATGAGAAAAACTTCCATACACTGCCTTACTGAGCACTGCATGAAACACAGGGTCAAATCTATATGAGGGATGGATTTATTTATTTATTTATTGTGCACTGGGATAGAACCCAGAACCTTATGCATACTAGACAAGTGCTCTACTACTGAGCTATATCCCCAGCCCTTTTGATTTTATTTTGAGACAAGGTCTCACTAAGTTGCCAAGCTGGCCCTGAACTTGCGATCCTCCGGCCTCAGCCTCCTGAGTAGCTGTAATTACAGCATGTACCAACACACTCAGCCGTTCGAGATTTTCACACATAAATACATACTTAAGTGCTGTATACTTTTTCTTCTATTTCCATAATTGCATGCATAACAGGAGGCCTGTGGTGTTCTATGTGCAACAACACCCAGCTGGCCATGTTGTTCTGAAGTACTGCAGTTCCTTAGCAGTCAAATCCAATTGGCTGAATGAAAATATTCTTTCAGAGAAGAGTTCATTGTGTGATTTTTGTTGCAGACTCAGTTGTTCTTTTTCCTCCCTGTCCCATTTGATGCAGCTAAGAGTTTACAGGGAAGGAAGATTATAGGCACAAGGAAGGAGGCACAGCACTTAGACACCCATAGAATCCCTATACTCACCAATTTCTTGTACATACAAGACTGAAATGATAGATATCAAAGCAATTCTTCCTCTAGGAAACTCAATAGTATACCCTGAGCAATGCTGACCATCAGGAATGGGCTGAGTTGCAATTGATGGAAGTTCACTGAAGTCCACAATGGCGTGACAGTGAATGATACAGTTTGGTTCTTAAATGTCCCCGAAGGGCCCTTGTGTTGAAGGCTTGATCCCCAGTCTGTGGCACTACTGGGAGGTAGTGGAACCTCTAGGAGGTGGGGCCTTGTGGAAGGAATTTAGGTCACTGGGGGCATTTTTTAAAAGGGATATTGGGACCCTTGCCCCTCCTGTTCCTTTTTTACTTCCCAGGTGAACAGGCCTCCTCTACCACACAATCCTGCCATGATATCCTATGCCATTTCAGGCCCAAGTAACAGGGACAAGCAAACATGGACCAAACCTGAATCAGAATAAAACTTTATTAGTACTTTTTCCTAGTGACAGAAAGCTGACTAACAGATTAAATTTGCCCATTATTACAAAATATATAAAAGATTCAGCAGTGCTGCCCTCCAGAAGAAATGAAATCCCCTTTCTCCAATCTCAGAAGGAAGCGATTCCCTACCAGTCAGAGCTGCAGGTATAATTCATTGCTAGAGTATTTACCTACCATGTGCAAGGGCACTTAGTTCAAGTCCCACACAACAAATAAAAACTGGAAGAGTAGCTCAGTATATTTAAAGTGTTTGTGCAATCAACGTAGGATATACTGAACTTCTGTTCCCCTCTGAGAATCAACCCTGTGACATGCTAAGCAGAGTGCTACTTGATGAGCCCCAGAAAGCACTCTGAGAGCTAAGGCCTAATGAGCCTTCCTGGTAGCTGATATTTCATATGTTGTCACAAGTTATTGCTTGGGGAACTGAGCCCACTCTATGCTATTACATTAGGAGGGAAAATGTGGAAGCCTGCGGGTGCTTTCCCCCAGAAAACATACAACTACTAGATAAGATTAAAGAAAGATGTTTAACAATCCTAATGAAGAAAAATTTTATTGGGAGGCTAAGGGCGTAGCTCGGTGCCAGAGAGCTTGTCTATCATCCCTGAGACCCCAAGTTCAATCCCCAGCATGAAAACACTAAAAAAAAAATTTATTGGTTAATGGCTAAGCTGAATGAAGTCAGCATAAAGATGACACCATTCTTAGAATAGACTAGCTGTCACTTCTCCCTGGGTGCAATGGTGCCCACCTATAACCCCAGCTACTTAGTAGGCTGAAATAAGAGGATCATAGGGTTAAAGTCAGCCTGAGCAACTTAGCAAGCATCTGTCTCAAAATAAAATTTTTTTTAAAGAAAGGGAAACAGTGTGAGAGAGAGAGAGAGAGGGAGGGGGAATCAATTTTATTTAGCTTTTCATGTGGTCTTCATTGCTCAACACTTCATTGTAGGGGGGCTGGAGCGGTGGCTCAGCAGTTTATGGCGCTTGCTGAGCATACACGAGTACATGGGTTCAAACCCCAGCACCCATGTACACAACTAAGTGTCAGAGCAATGAAAGCCATGTGAAAAACTCAATAAAAATTGATTCTCTCTGTCTGTCTGTTTCTCTCTCTCTCTCTCTCACTGTCCTTCTCTCTTTAAAAAAAAACACACTTCATTGTGTACATGGTTGCATGGTTGCTGGGGTTTGAACCTGTGTACGCCAGGTAAGCGCCACAACCGCTGACCACCACCAGGTGGGCACCATTGCACTCCAGCACCTCAAAATAAAATTTCTAAAAAGGGCTTGGGGAGTATCAATGGTAGAACACTTGTCTAGCATGCACAAGGTCCTGGGTTCAATCCCTAGTACCAACATAAAGAAAAAATAAAGGTGCCACTTGTCCCACATGGTATCTTGTAAAATTCCATAAATTTCCCTAACAGACTTATTAAGAGTACAGAAGACTACTTCTGTGAACTTCTAAGAAGACATGTCAAACAATGGGTAAAGTCATTGGAACAAAGTGATAGCTCATCTAACAAATATAAAGGATTTTTCAAGTTACAATATTCTGAACAAGATGACACTAGTAGAGAGATAAATTGACAGAATGGGAAAAACCTCAAGGGACTGACATTTTTAAGTAAAGTTCTTTAATAACAGAAGCAAGCACTGTAAACAAGTGGAGGAGATAATTAACACTTCAATACACAGGGAATGGACAAACTGTCACCCAACTGGAAATGCACTGTATCACTTCTATTCCACAGGTAATAATCGATTTAAACGTGAAAAGCATGAAAACACTTTCAGAAGTCGCAGACAAATTTTTTGCTGGAGATAAGACTCAGGGTCTCCAGAACGCTAAGTACATACATGTTCTACCACTGAGCTCAACCCCAGTCCCCCAATTTCTTTTGAGGCAAGAACAGGGAGAATTTTTCTCATGTAACAGTAATCTATAAAGAAAGAGACCAAGGCAGTCAAATATACAAAAATGAAGACAGTTCAAAGATCACAAGTAGGATCCAATTATCTCTAGCAGGTATAATATAGTATTAGCTGTGCAGAATAAAAATAAACACATAAAGCCAGATGCAGTTCCAGTTTGCTGAGAGGACGAAGTGGGAGAATCACTTGAACTCACAAATTCAAGACCAGCTTGGGCAATGTAGCAAGACCCCACATCAAAAAACAAATCAAATCAAATTAAAAATAAAAACTAAACATTATTTAAAAATAGGAACATAACCAAAAGACATTTAACAGAGAAGACATACAATATCAAAAATACTCCATCTCTAGTCAGGTATGGAGGTATACACCTATAATCCTAGCTACTCAGGAGGCTGAGGTAGGATACTGCATGTGAGACCTGCCGGGGCAAATCAACAAGAACCTGTCTCAAAGTAAACTGAAAAAGGCTGGGAGTGTGGCCCAGTGGTCGCGCACTGGCCTAGCATGCACAAGACCCCAGGTTCAACTCAATCCCAAGTATCACAAAACTTTTTTAAAAGTCCATCTCTCAAAAAAAATAAAAAAAGTCCATCTCCCTCACTCACTACCTCCCACCCCATCCCAGTTCTGGGGATTGAACCCAGGGGCTTGAGCATGCTGAGCAAGTACTCTACCACTGAAGTGCATGCCCAGCCCTTTCTAAATTTTGAGACAAGTTCTGTTTCCCAGGCTTGCTTCAAACTTGCAACCCTTCTGCCTTGGCCTCCCAAGTACCTGGGATTACAGGTGTGTGCCATCACACACATATACATACACCACATAAAGTCCATCTCTTTGATGATGAGGAAACAGTCAAATGAAATGGCAGGCAGAACCCATTTCTCATAAATTAGATTATGTATGAAGTGATACACTTTATAGTTATTTCCTATAAATTTATACAGCCCAACAATTTTTCTCCAATGTGCAAGGAATTTATTGTGTATTTTTACCTAGTGATGGAGGTAAAAAAAGACAGGATCAGTATTTTTTACAAGAGCAAAAAAATCAACCTGAGAAAGCCCAAACACCATAATCACTGGAATGTTTCCAGCCTCAGAGACTATCATGTTTCAAATAGTGACAGGCAAAGAAACCATTTAAAATCCTGTTCACTGCAACTTCATTAATATTCATTTACAGAGAGTTCCGATGAGGCTAAAGTAAAAGAATACAACATAACAAACGCAGATGAAAGGCTGGAGAGGTGGCTCAGTGGTAGAGTGCTTGCCTGGCACGTACGAGGTCCTGGACTAGATCCCTAGCACTACATACACAAATTAATAAAGGAAAAGCAAAAACCAGATGAAAAAAAATTAACTCTCTTCTCTCACACTCTCTCTCTCACAAAAAAAGGGATAGATGATAAAGATATAAAAACTAATCAAAGAGGGGCTGGAGTGGTGGCTTAGCGGTTTCGGAGCTTGCCTGGCAAGCACAAGGACCCAGGTTCAAACCCCAGCACCACGTACACAACTGAGTGTTGGAGCAACTAAGGCCATGTGAAAAACTAAATAAAGTTGTTTCTCTCTTTAAAAAAAAACTAATCAAAGAACTTGGAATGGCGGCATACATCCTCATCCCAGCAGCTCAAGAGGCTGAGGCAAGAGGATTGCAAATTTAAGCACTGCTGGATTCCATTCCTGGTACAAAAAAACAAAAACAAAACAAAACAAAAAAACCCCAAAAGACTAATCAAAGAATCAGGATGAATCACTGAAAGACTAATGCCTGTCCAAGGACCACTTACGAATACATATTTTAAAAAGCATTTTATTGAGATTTGATGAATATGTAAAAGCTATACATATTTAATGTACACAGCTCAAGGAGTTCGGGGATAAGCATATACCAGTGCAACCATCACTCCCACAAAGTCCACAGGCATATCCATCAACAACCTTGTTATTACTACTCCCACTCTAATTTTTACTTCTATATGCTTGTGTATATATGCATGTGTATGTTAATAATATCTACCTGAAAAGTTTTAACTATTTACAGTATTGCTAGTGATAGGCACCATGTTGTACTGATCTCCAAAATTTATCTGGATAACTGAAAAGCTATACCCCTGAACATCATCTGTTCACTCTCCCCCTCCCCTGCAAATTCTCATTCTATTCTCCACTTCCAAATTTAAATATTTTAGACTATTACAGATACGTGAGATCATACAGTATTTGTCTGCGAGTAATGTCCCCCAGGTCCATTCTTAGTGTTGCAAATGGCAGGACTGGTTTATTTATTTGTTTTTTTAAGAGAGAGAGAGAGGGACAGTGAGAATCAATTTTTTAAATTTAGTTTTTCATGTGGCTTTTGTTGCTCCAACACTTCATTGTGTACCTGGTGCTGGGGTTTGAACCCATGTCCTTGCGCATGCCAGGCAAGTGCCATAACGGCTGAGTCACCACTTCAGCCCCTGGACTGTTTTATCTTTAAAGCTGAATAGTATTCCACTGAATGTAAATACCATAGTTTACCCATTCACTCACTAATGATTATTTATATTGTTTATCTACCTTGGCTATTGTGAACAATAGCTGAAATACACATGGATGTGTGGGTATCTCTTTGAAATCCTGATTGTAATTCCTTTAGATGTATACTAAACCCTATATATGAAAGACAGCCTTTGAAATTAAAAGCTTCAAATTATTTTAGCTCTCAAAGTTCCTCCTGCTGAAAAACCACCCCTTGGCCCATGTGGGTACCAAGGAAGCCAAACTGACGCTTTCTCTGGTTAGCACAGTATGACTAAATCTACATGTCAAGCCCCTGGCTTTTGCTTCTATAAATTGTTCTGCTTCTGTAGGACTGGCAGAAAAATAATCTAGCTGTTTCTCCCCACTTTGATTAAATCTATTTTTCCTTTTTACTTCATTTGCTTATTTCTTAAGCACACAGGTGACCGGGATCCAGGCCCACTCCCTGGGCTGCCTGCCAGCGACATATGTACTGTTTTTCCCTATCCATGCGTACCTATGATAAAGGAACAGTAAGAGATTACAGCAGGCACAGTAAAAAAGTAACAGTAACAACTGGGCCAGGGATGTGGCCCAGTGGTAGAGCGCTTGCTTAGCATGCACAAGGTCTTGCACTCCATCCCAAGTACCACAAACCAACAATAACAACTAATAATAAAGTAGAACAATCAGAACAATGATACTGTAGTAAACCGGACATGGTAGCTCATGCCTGTAATTCCAGCTACTCGGAAGGCGAAAGCAGTAGGATCACAACCTCAAGGCCAACCTCACTAACCCTGGCTCAAAATAAAAAATTAAAAGGATCAGGCATGGGGCTGGAGCCAGCAGTTGGGGTGGTTCCTTGGCATGCATAAGGACAGGGGTTCATGTCCCAGCACCACATACACAATGAAGTGTTGGAGCTACGACAGCCACATGAAAAACTAAATAAAACTGATTCTCTCTTACACTCTCTCTCATTCTCCCTCTCTTAGAAAGAAAGAAAGAAACCAGGCCTATAACTCAGAGGTAAAGCTCTTGCCTAATATTCCCAGATCCTGGGTTCAACCCCCAGTACCACAAAATAATGATAATAATACTATAAGAGGGGCTGGAGCAGCAGCTTGGCAGTTGTGGCGCTTGCCTGGCATGTGTGAGGATACGGGTTTGAACTCCAGCACCACGTACATAATGAGTGTCACAGCAATGGAAGCCACATGAAAAACTAAATAAAATTGATTCTTTCTCTCACTATCCCTCTCTATATAAATAAAAATTTTATACATACATACATACACACATCATACATACACACACCTAGAAGACAGCATGGGAAAAAAATCTATGTGACCTTGGGTTTTGGTGATGAATTTTTAGATACAAGTAATGTATGTGAAATAAGTTCAACTTAATTAAAATGAAAAAAACTCTGTTCTATAAAAGTTCTGTGTTAAGAGAATAAAAACTCTAGTCTTTCTATGGTAGGACTGTTCAACCAAGGTGGACCAATTTGCAAGCAACAGCATAAATGATGTAAAATTTGCAAACAAGGAGTATGTTGCCTGCAGAATATCAAAAGAATCCAGGAAATTGTCTGTGGGTACTGAGAGAGTCAGTAGTTATGGTGTCAAAGATGGAACAAGTCTCCTTTTACCAGGATATAAGGGTCTCTCACCCATTCATTTTTTTTTTTAAAGACAGAGACAGAATCAATTTTATTTAATTTTTCATCTGGTTTGTTTTTCTGACACTTGTGTATGTGGTGCTGGTGTTCGAACCCTCGTCCTTGAGCATGGCCAGGCAAGCGCTCTACCACAGGGCCACGGCTCTAGTCCCACCCACTTTTGTAAGTTTTTTTTTCCCAGTGTTTGTGTGTCCAGAAGGAACGTCCTCCAAGGAAGAAGTCATTAAAGACACGGAAGAGGCAGGTGGATCCAGTTCAGGTTTTGCCAGCAGACGGAGCAATGGCAACGCTGCTGAGGCTCCCCAAGGGTAACCAGATGAAAGTGTACCATCAGCTTTTGGAAATACTTTACATCCTCCCCAAAAGTTTCTTGATAACATACATTTATATTACTGGAAAAGATCAGAAACAAATAAGTACTTAAATCTTTTCAAGGTGACAAACTGAAGAAGGGACTGTGCTGACCTGAAGCGGCGCTAAAAGATCAACAGTTCCCAGAGTTGCAAAGAGGAACCTCAACCCAAAGGAGACCCCTAAGACATTTGTGCCTGGGCAAGAGACTGGGAGGAAAGGCACAAAGTAGCTCCAGGTGCTTACTCTGTGCTTCCCTCTCATAAAACTATCCACAAACAAGTTAAATTTAAAAGAAAGAACGAACTATTAATTCATCTATGGGAAAATGGTAATTAAAATACTGCGTCTGAGCGAAATGCACCACGGAAGGCATTTAATAAACGTGTGCTGTCAACTGGAGAGGGGAAGGTGGCATTTGGGAATGCGAGAAAGTATCTAGAAATTTAGGAATTTATTGTCATCCCTAGGAAAAGCTGGACCGAGACCCTGTGTCCCACATATTTAGAAAACTGCGGGGAAAACGGGTCCCCCTTGGGGAGAAAGGAGAAATTGGGGCTCCGGTAGACCTCAGCTCCTCCCGCGCACGAATGCAACACGCGAGTGGGGGTCTCCCCGTGGCCGTCCGCGGAGACGTGGGGCCGAGCTGCTCAGACACAGCTCCCGGCCAGGCCCAAGTCGCCGCGCAGGGACGGGGCAGGACACTCGGGTCCCAACGGCGAGTCCCTGCTGTCAGAGCTCCCGCGGGCGCGAAGGGACGCAGGGCCGAGCCGCGCCGGCGGCGGACTTGGCCGCAGGCTCCAGAGCCGAGACCGCCAGGCCAAGGTCCCGCCCCGGCCGCTTCCGGCCGGCGCCGCCAGCACCTCCCCCGACCTGGGATGCCGGGTCCCGCACTCACCATTTCCCGGCTTCCGGGGAGTCCCGGTGTCCTCCCGAGGGCTCCGGGGGCCCGGGTAGGTCCCTGAGCCACCTGAGGCCCTCCAGCGGCGGTGAGACCCGAGGTGGAGCGCGGCCCGAGCGCGCAGCGTCCTCCCCGCCGTGCGCGCCGCGTCTCCCGCCCACACCTTTCCGGCGGCGCTCCTGATTGGACGGCTCGGACGGCCACGCCCCGCTCCTGACAGCGGAGCGGAAAGACGCTGGCTGAGCTGCCCCGGGAGAGCCGCGCGGGGAGCCGCGCCTGCTTGGGAAGGTAGCGATTGAGCACAACTTGCACTCACCCAGGATTTGGTGTTGGCGGCTGCCTGCAGCTCCTTCTGAACACCGAGACAATTATAGATTCAGCTTCTAGACAAAGCGAGGCCTTTCGTCCAGGTCAGATGCTAAAGGATCGGATGTCCTCAGCCTGACGTGGGCTTTGAGGCCCCTGTGGACTACGACGCTTGTTTACAAATACACTGAAAGTAACCTCACTATATCGAGCGATCTGCTCCCTTTGATCTTCGACAGCTGACAAGAGTTGAGCCTCCCAGCCATGCCTTCCTCACCCCCAAACACTTGGTAGTGGAGCCAAATGGTCAAGCCCCAACCCCGAGCAGGGGAGGAGAAACTTTCCTCGGTCTGAAACGTATTCCTTAAAACTACGAAGTGCTCATTTTGCATTGGAAGGATCTCCGTTTTGGATCAGTTTTTAACTGCCGCTAGAGAACTTTGAAATGAAAATGCCCATGATAGCCATAAAGCAATTAATTTCTCTTTTCACGTTGTAATTTAGGGATGCAACTAGAAAACACTTTTATCTTTCCCTTTTTTTATTTTTTAAGAGAAAGGGACAGATAGCGAGAGAAAATTTTATTTAGTTTTTCATGTGTCTTTCATTGCTCAGATACTTGGTTGTGTACATGGTGTTGGGATTTGAAACCATGTCCTCGCACATGCCAGGCAAGCGCCATAATCGCTGAGCCACCACTCCAGCCCCTAGAAACTTTTTTTTTTAAGAAAGAGGGGACAGAGAAAGAAGCAACTTTTATTTAGTTTTTCATATGACTTTCATTCCTCGGACACTAGTCATGTACGTGGTGCTGGGGCTTGAACTCGCTTGCCAGGCAAGAGCTGCAAACACTGAGACACAGCTCCAGACCCTAGAAATTCATAATATACTTATGCAGTGGGATCAAGGGGCTGGAGGGGTGACCCAGCGGCAGGTACTTGCCTGGCATGTGTAAGGATACGAGTTTGAACACCAGCACCCCGTACAGAGTGAAGCTTGGGAGCAATGCAGGCCCCATGAAAAACTAAATAGAATTGTTTCTCTCTCATACACACTGTCCTCTCTCTTTAAAAAAAAAACTTAAAAAAGAAGTGGGATCAAAACTCCTAAAGTGTAAACATATTTATTTGAACAGTTTTATCAATATATAAACACCCTACATGAGACATCTCATTAAAGGGTTGAATTCAGTGGTTTTCAATATGTTCATCTATATATGCAATCATCACTACAGTTGAAGATGTTTTGTTTTGTTTTGTTTTTTCTTCCCAGTACTGGGGATTTAACCCAGGAGAGACTTACTGCTGAGCTACATCCCCAGTACTTTTTTTTTTTTTTTAAAGAGAGAGGGACAGTGAGAGAGACAGAGAAAGAGAGAAACAGCTTTATTGAGTTTTTCACATGGCCTTAGTTGCTCCAACACTCAGTTGTGTACGTGGTGCTGGGGTTTGAACCCGGGTCCTCGTGCTTGCCAGGCAAGCGCCGAAACCGCTGAGCCACCGCTCCAGCCCTCCCCAGTACTTTTTTGAGATTTTGTGATATATTCCCGCTCAATTGCCTGGGCTGGCCTGGAAATTGCGGTCCTCCTATATTAGACTCCCAAATCTAGGATTACAGGCATGTACCACCCAGCAGCTGTTTCAGTTTAAGACTATCTTGCTGTGTTGTACAAGTTCAAAGGATCCTTCTGCCTCAGCCTGCAGAGTAGTTGAGACTGTGCCACACTCTGCTAATACCTTCACTTTTAGAACATTTTTTAAAAGTTTTTTTTTCTTTTTAAGGAGAGAAGGACAGTGAGAGAGAGAGAGAGAGAGAGAGAGAAAGAAGAGAGAGAATACATTTTTTATTTAGTTTTTCATGTGGCTTTCGTTGCTCTGACACTTAGTTGTGTGTACATACATGGGTGCTGGGGTTTGCCGGGCAAGCGCCCTAACCGCCTAGCCACCACTCCAGCCCAAATTTAGAACATTTTCAACACCTCAAAAAGAAATCCCTTTATACTGTAATCCACAACTGTAAATAATTATGTATCAAAGTGCTGGGGATGTAGCTTAGCGGTAGAGTGTTTGCTTAGCATGCTGAAGGTCCTGGGTTCCATCCTGAGAACAAGAAAGAAGAAAAAGGAAAAGAAAAACTATTATGCTCTTTAGCTCTCACTTTTCTGAGAGAGGGACAGTGAGAGAATAAGAGAATCAATTATTTAGTTTTTCATGTGGCTTTCTTTGCTAAAAGACCTGTATGTGGTGCTAGGGTTTGAACTCTGGTCCTTCCGTATGCCAGGCAAGCGCCATAACCACTGAGCCACCACTCCAGCCCCTAGGTAAGCACTAATTTCCTTTCTGTTGCTGTAGCTTTCTGTACTTGGACTGGCATCATATGTGTTCTTTGTGATTAACTTTACTTACCATAATTATTTCTTACGACATTGGTGTTGAAATATGTATCAATTCTTGCACTCTGCTAAGGTTCCCATCTTGTCCAGAACTTTCTATCCTCTTGTCTCAGCCTGGTGAGTAACTGGGATTATAGACCCTATCATGCTGAGCTCCAAGTTATTCATTTTGTTAGCCTAAGTGTATTTCGTGGTTTATAGCACATTTCATTTATCCATCCCTCTGTTTATAGCACTTGGTTTGTTTCCATCCTTGTTAACTACTATTAATAAGTGTGCTATAAACATTTATGCACAAGTTTTTCAGCTGACATATGATTTCATTTCTTTTAGAACAGAATTGATGGGGCTCCTGGTACTTCTATGCCTAATCTCCAAGGAACGAACACACTCTTTTCTAAGACAGCTGCTACACCATTTTAGATACCCACAAGCAATGTATGAGGGTCCTAACTTTTCCCTTTTCTTCTGCATCACTTATTAGTACATTCCCCTCTCTTCCCCCACCTTTGAGGGGCCAGCACTAGAGATGGAAACCAGGACCTAAGTGCTCTACCTCTGAGCCACATCCCTAGCCCAGTGTACTCTTGATTTCAGTCATCCTAGTGACCGACTGTGAAGTGGCTTCTCACTGTGGGTTTTGTTTTGTTTTTTGAGACTGGCCAAGGAGAGCAGTCTCACTATGTTGCCCAGGCTGGTCTTGAATTCGTGCACTCACACCCCAGCCTCCAGGGTGACTGGGACTACAAGTGTGTGCCACTGCGATGGCTTCATCGTGCATTTTTGTTGCAGTACTGGAAATTGAGCCCAGGCATGCTCTACCACTGAGCTACATCCTCAGCCCTTTTTATTTTTTATGTAGAGGCAGGGTTTGCTGAATAGCCCAGTCTGTCGTCAAACTTGAGGACCTACTGCCTCAGCCTCCCAAGTATCAGGCCACTGTGGTTTTAATTTCCATTTTTTTGATGACTAATAACATTAAAATATTTTTTTCAGTGTCAGGGTTTGAACCCAGGGACTGGAATACGCTTGGCAAGGCTATACCACTGAGCAACATACCTCCAGCCCAACAGTTTTCTTTTTAAAAAAGCCTTTTTGTTTTTGATACATAGTAAATATATATATATATATATTTTTTTTTTATGGGGCACAGTGTGACAATTCAATAAATGCATATGATGTTATGATCAGATCAGGGTAATGGCGTATCTGTCACTTCAGACATGTAATTTCTTTGTGTTGGAAGATGTTCAGCATTTTTCATTTGCTCTTGGTCATTTGTATATCTTCCTTAGAAAACTGTCTAATCAGATCCTTTCCCATTTTTTTTTTAAAGAGAGAAAGGAAAAGTGAGAGAGAGAGAGAATCAATTTTATTTAGTTTTCCATGGACTTTCGTTGCTCAGACACTGCATTGTGTACGTGGTGCTGGGGTTTGAACCCACATCCTCACGCATGCAAGGGCAAGCGCCATAACCTCTGAGCCACTACTCCAGCCCTCTCATTTTTTTTTTTTGAGAGATGGTGAGAGAGACAGAATCAATTTTTATTGAGTTTTTCACATGGCTTTCATTGCTCCGACACTTAGTTGTGTACGTGGTACTGGGGTTTGAACCCGCAGGCAAGCGCCGTTACCGCTAAGCCACTGCTCCAGACCTCCTTTCCCATTTTTAAATTGGATTATTTGGGCTGGGGTTGCAATTCAGTGGTAGAACGCTTGCCTAGCATGTGTGAGGCATTAGTTTTAATCCTCAGCACCACACAAAAATAAATAAATGAAATAAAGTTTTAAAAAAGAATGACATTTTTAAAAAGTTAAATTGGATTATTCGATATTTTACGACTGAATGGTGCATTTCTGTGGTTGCTTTTTTGTTTTTTTCCCTTTGCTTTTTACAGTACTGGAGATTAAACCCACAGCCTTCAGCATGTGAAGCAAGCACTACTACCACTGATCTGTACCTCCAGCCCCACTGATTTTCAAGTGTATGGATAAGTAATTTTAAGTACATTGACATTATGAAACAAATCTCTAGGACTGTTTTTTGTTTTGCCTTGAAAACAATAAAACTACCCACTCGGGACTGGAGCAGTGGCTCAGAGGTTACAGTGCTTGTACTGCTTGCAAGATGTGGATCCAGCACCACATACACATCGAAGTGCTGGAGCAATGAAGGCCACATGAAAAACTAAATCAAAATTGATTCTCTCTCACTGTCCCTCTCTATTAAAAAAAAAAAAAACAAAACTACCCACTAAACAACAAATCCCTATTACCTGCTCCTCCCAACCCCTGGAACCCATACGTCTACTTTCTATCATTACAATTTTGACTACTCTGGGTACCTCATATTCATCTTTTTTTTTTACTGACATTTCTCTTAGCAAAATGTCCTCATGGTTCATTTGTTAGAATTTCTTTCTTTTTTTTATTTTTAAAGAGAGAAGGACAGTGAGAGAGAGAAAGAGAGAAACAACTTTATTGAGTTTTTCACATGGCCTTCATTGCTCTAACACTTAGTTGTGTAGGTGGTGCTGGGGTTTGAACCCGGGTCCTCGTGCTTTCCAGGCAAGCGCCGAAACCACTGAGCCACCGCTCCAGCCCA
>PVKS010023772.1:0-31929 GCA_004027875.1 Aplodontia rufa | reverse complement strand
ACTTATACACATTCCCATAAGTAGCACACAAAAATGCCTGCATATGTTTTCTTAACAATTTTGTATCAATGTAAGTAAAACAACTCAATAGTCTTAGGAGGTCATATACTGAGTTTAAGGGAACACGAAGCAGAGTGCCAGTTAGCATGCCTTTGAGTACAGCAATGTTCTTGCAGCTTCACTCTGTGCCTATGGAAAGGAAAGGGTAGTAAGGCAGAGTGGCGATCATCTAGGAACTTTCCTTCACACTTAGCCAATCGTTCAACAAACCCGGTAGAGTCCAGAATGAAACAAGGCTTATAGAGAGCATGATAGGCAAACGTAAGTGGCATTGTAAAAACAAGCCCATTACCAATCACACAACCTTGAAAGTACATGAGTGACAAACATCAAACTACTTGCCTTGGTGTGGCTTTACACCATTTTTTGAATTCTGTGGAGATAACCACAAAAACACCGAAATAGACTCAAAACTGCAGTAGTGCTGAAAACTTATGGATGGGGTATCAAATAAAATTTACCCATGAGTACTTTAGAGCCAGGCAAGTGTGGGCCTGATCCCCAGAGATGACACTTGCCAACTCCATTACCTTTACAAAGACAATTCATTTACCTGGCATCATGTTGATCTTGAAATTGACGTTGTAAGAACAATTATTACAATTTTAAAAGAACCATTAATCTCCATTTACATTAGGAAAAACAGATGTATATACAATGCCATGATTATTTATTGCTTCTATAATCTCTGATAAGAGAAGTAACATACAAATTTGAATGAAATGGGATATTAGTAAATAATAGAAACAAAAAGAACTAAAAGAATATAAGAATTGTCAGGTAGTTTAACTGAAGACTATAACCCTCCAGAATGCATTAATATGTATATTTAATTGGTAAGGGGGGGGGAGGGACAAGGGTGGGTAATTGGGGGGGTAAGTCTAATTTTCAGAATTTTATATATTATATTATTTCATTAGAAGCTTGTTTGATTGTTCAACAAAAAAATTTCTGAACAAAATAAAAAATAATTTAAAAAAAGAATTTAACATAAATTTGACCACCTAAATCCATCAAAAATATAAGTTTATTCCATAACTCCTGGGGAATGTTGGTACTATTTCCAATCAACTATGTTGCAAATGAATTAAAAGTGCCAGAAGAAGGACTGTAGCACTGGCTCAGTAGTTATGGTGCTTGCCAGGCTTGAGCAAGGACCCATGTTCAAACTCCAGCACCACATACATCATTAAGTGTCAAAGCAACAAAAACCAGATGAAAAACTAAATAAAATTGATTTTTTCTTTCTATCTCTGTCCCTCTCTCTCTCTTTAAAAAACAAAGTGGCAGAAGAAAAAATATTGAAAGAAAATAATAAAGATTTTTAAAAATCTCTGACTCGAAGGGTAAACTTTAGCACAATGGAATAAAATATGCAGGCCAGCTAATCCCTGATTCTGTTTCCTCTCTACATGTTTAACACCTTTTTAATTATACTTCATTTAAACTCTTAAGATGAAAGAGAAACAAAATTATGTGAGTAGCAAAATGTTAAGTGTGTGCCCTGAAGCACAGCTCTGCCACTTCCTAGCTGGGAGGCCATTTGTGGGAAAAATAAGTGGCCTCTGCCTGCCTTTTATAGCTTCTACACCCATAAAATGAGAATGACAATGGTGCCTACTGAATGGGTTTATTTTTGGAGAAAAAAGGTACCTAGAACAATGCCTGGCAAAATTTAAGTATTCAACAAAAAAAAGCTAGTTATTGTTATTGTTATTATTATTATTATTATTCATACACCCAAAATAATATGCAAAAGAAAACATGACGGTGTAGTGAAATAAGGTAAGTACATAAAGAGGGAGGGCATCATAAAGGCAGCAGTTATACCCATTGGCATAATGTAATGATCCTCACTTCTTATGGAAAGACTTCACATGTAGTTCTCCAATCTCAGCTGATCCAAAAGAAACATGGTCATTTAGAAATTAATGCATTCTGACCATAAGATAAAAATCTAAAGTTGTGCTATAGTTGCATTCTTTTTGAAAATGAAACCAATCAGGATTTTTATCATGAGCATACCTTTAGTACCATAAACCTTTTCCGCTACAGTCATTTCAACATCACAATCCTTGTGTATGCAAGCTTTGCTATTAAACAGTGACTGCAGGGTGCTTCCCTCCTAATCTTAAGTTTCTTTTTCTTAGCTGGTTCCAGTATGCCCCATGGTTTTTATTACCCTCCTTCAGCACTCCTGGTGCATCGTTGAGAGCAAGTGCACTACCCACTGAGGTGGCAGCCCTCCTGTCATTCCTATCTCTTCACCACGGCAGCATGCTGCAGATGTACCATTCAACGGTGATTGGGTTCCCTCAATGTGTCCAATCCACTCACTCCTCTGTGCTTTTACAAATACTGTTTTGTTTATCAGAATGTCTCTTCTTCCTTGTGCAATTAACGGTCTCAAATATCAAGCTCCCTTCTCTGGAAAGTACTTTCTGGTTCTTCAAGTTGAGGAAAATTCAGCTTGCATCTCATGAGCCTCTGATGTCTATGTGATGTTCTTCTGCGTGAGGCCATGAGCTCCTTTCTGGGAACTTGTGTGCATTTATCTCTATGCTGAAACCCACATGGTGTACTTACTCACTGTTTGTGGAAGGAGTGATGGAGTGAGTAAAGGAGTCTGTGAGAGATGGTAAGTGAAATCAAAACCGTGCAAACTAATGAATGGGTTCCTCTTCTTGAGTTGCTTTTAGAAATTCTCTATTACTTGACACATGTCACATGCCCTATATTAATATTTCACATTTGGGGTTGAACTAATTTTTTTAAATATTCAAGAACACTTAGTAAACACCACAGGAGAAGTGACTTAAAAACCTCCCTACTGTACCTGAACTCATTGTGGGACTCTAATAGTGAGGCATTTAACCCAATGGAACTTTAAATTGAACCAATTCTAAATTGCTTAATCTGAACGATGCAATTAGTTTGGGATGTTGGAAACTAAATTATGAAGAAAACATTTTATTACTCATGAATAAACTGCCAATCATTTCTTTGTTATTAGTTTAAAACCTTGGAAAAAATGAATATTTTGAAATATGAAAAATGATTTAACTACCCAACATTAATGAGATTAAATAATTTACTAAAAGTGGAAGCTTTTAATTTGCACAATTTTAAGTTGCAACCCCTTATTTCATTTCAGTAATGTCTTTACATTTTTCTAAATTATTAAATATGTGATTTTAATTCCCACTGAATCACCTCTACCTAAATGGATTTGGAATGCTACCATTGTGATAAAATACCAACCTTTTATAGAAAACTACATTCCTGACCTGCCATATTGCAACATAAGGACATTAGAGCATGACCTATGTTGATATCCTATATTTTTTAGAAAATGACTGTTAACATCCAAGTAATTTATGTCTCATTCCTTACTTAAAAGAAAAATAAATGAAATGTGATTATCTAGTAAATTTTTGGCTTTTAAATATGAGAAGGAAGGAGCCGGTGCCAAAATAGTTATTGTTACTTGGATTGGAAAAATCAGAATAGCATTCAAGGCAATGGAATAAAGAAAGTAGTTAACATCTATGAGGCTGTTAATGAACAAATGGTAAAAACATACCTAGAGCTTTTGGAATTTCACAGACTGAGAAATCTGTGTGAAAACAATGCTAGACATAACATAATCACCCAGAACCTCCACATGATGGTCAACATACGTCCCTCATCTTCTGAGACATATCTTATTTCAGGCATTTTATCCTTTTTCTTATGACTATAATAATTATCAGAGAATGAATCTGAATTTTGAAGTCATATAATTTAGATCTGTCAGTGATTCATAATTTCATGCAAAAGCAATGAGTTACTTCGTATTAATCGTTCTATAATATCTCTTGAAACTATCAACTTCCCTCTAACCCAACTTGAACCTATCAGCCCAAACCACAATCAATCCTTGTTTTAGTCAGTTATTTCATCACTCTGACCAAAAGACCTGGCAAAACCGTTTAAAAGAGGAAAAGTTTATTTGGATCTCACAGCTTCTGAGGTCTCACTCCAAGGCGACCAAATCTATAGCTCTGGGCCGAAGACACAGAACATCATGGTGGAAGGGCACAGTGCAAAGCAGCAGCTCAGGACATTGCAGCAAGGAACAGAGAGAGCTACACTTACCAGGAACAAAGCATAAACCCCCAAAGGCACACCTCCACTCTCCTGCTTCCTCCACCCACATCCTACCTGCTTATAGTTACACCCCAGTTAATCCATGTCAGTGGATTAATCCATTCATCATGTTATAACTCCCGTAATCTAATTATTTCACCTCTGAAAGTTCTTGCTTTGTCGCACTACATATCCAGATCATAACAATCCTCTTCTGCAATCTCTGTTTCACTGGTTTTCAACACTCATGTTTGAATTCCTCTAATACCATACTTATTGGGAAACCAGGGAAACTTTAAAAATATTTAAATTAGTCATGCCATTCATCTACCTAATAACTTCTGTGAATTTCCATTGCAATTACAGTAATATATTAAATCCTTTTCATGCCCTCCAAAGTCCTCAACACTTAGGCTCCTACTTACATCTTTCATCCTAATTGGACACTGCTGTCCCTCTCACATTCATTGCTCCAATAACAAGTCTTCTGCTGTTACTATGTCATAAACTTTGATGTGATAGCTTTGCCTGCCTTTGTTTAGAATTTTCCTTCTATGCTGTCCTTTATTTGCTAACTCAAAAGCTTTTCATTCTCACCTTAAATATCCCTTTTTAAGAGACCTCTAGACTTCTGAACACATTCGTTCAGTATTTCTTCTTTACCACGTAAATATAACTTTAATGATTTCTTATATATCTTCCTCCTGCATGAGATTTTAAACTTCTGTGGCCACAGAAAATTTGTGATTCCTTATCAACATTATATCCCTTCTTTATAATTAGGTCCTAGCAAAATATAGGTAGCCATGTTGGATACCTCTGAGAAAGAATGGAAACATCTACTCCCCAATTCCACTGAAGTTCATTACATTAGAACATTCAACACTGCCATTCTAAATCAGAAAAAGCACTGTGAGGCATGTGCTTTAACAACCTGAGCGAAGAACACACAGAAGAGAAAAGAAAATGACCTTAAGATGAAAAATAATTCAGGTTAAAGGTGATGATCATAATTTTATTTGCTTGAAATAGAAAGCAACTTTAGGCATTTATTGACACAACTTCCTAAATAATAAAGAAATATTATGTCTTATTTCCTCCTTTTTTATCTTTTCCATGGTGTTCCACTCTCCTCTCCCCCTTAAAAAAAAAAAAGCATTGTAATGACACAACCTGTTCCTGTTGAGTTCCCTGAGTCTCCTGAAGACGGAGCAAACCCTGGGAGACCTACAGAGTCTAACAGGAAAAAAATCCTCCTGGTCTTTCCAATCTGCACATCTTTCCTCAACTTTTGACTCTCTCCTATTTCTTCTCCCTTTCTCTTATTATGTCTTCTTCATCCATCTCCACTCACCCCAAAATTCTCAATCTCTTTCGTTCCTGGATAGACCAGTTCTATCTTGCTGCTTTTTAAAGTTACTTCTTAAATTGAAATTCCTTTGAACATAGCTTCTATTTCTATCTAATTGGGCTTAAAAATAAATAATGATTAGAACAGAGAAGAAATGTGACCCTCTATGCACTATCAGGTACTTCTGTAAATCGCATCCTGGTAAACAGCAGTGACAGGTGTGTGGGTGGAAGGCAACGTGCCAGCAGAGGACCCTGAAGTGAAAAGTACTTAAACAGCTTCTCTGTGTTCAAGTATAGGCTGTGAATGATTATACTCAGCACTCTGAATGAACAATAATAAAAGAATTGCCAGGTAATCCATAATTACACGTATAAAATAACATACTTTGTACTGTAAGTATTTATTTTGAAACCTTAAAATACCACTCCAGAAAAGAAGCCAGGTATTTCCTGAAAACAAGTTACTTTTGAATGACATGAATAACTAGTTATTGTTTTTAACATTTCACACCCACAATATCTTGCATTCGTATTCCCAGAGAACTCAAGGGCTGAAGAACCTTCACAGATCAGCACAGAAAATTACTTCACCAATCCTGGATCTGGCACCTCCTCTGGGGAAGGAGCTGGCAGCTCTTTAACGATGCCTTATGCTTCATGACATCCTCGAAGAGGTTTGAAGGCTGGATTCCGACTATGTGCGGCAGATCCTCCAAGCTCTGTTACATCACACTCTGCTTCGTCCTCACCACGTGAATTTCCACTCTCTGAGCATAGCTGCTTATAAATAAGGCAGCTTGACTCTGCCTTTTTGTCAGCTGTCAGAAACTCTACTGATTCATGCTCTGAAAGTATATCTAGCTGCTTCTCCCTTACAGGAATAAGGAAAACAAAAAAGGAAATAATTTCTAAACAGAGTACTTGGTTCTGGTTTTGTGTTTTTAAACTCCTAAAAATGATGTGAACTCTGTCTCAGGCACATTAATACAAGTTAGATATTAATATTTTAATCTGCCTATGACTTAATTTCTACATGCTCAACCCATGATATCAATGCATGTTACTTCTACACAGAGAAAATTCATTAAATCAATGGTTCCATACTCTTCTAAGAATCGGGACTGCACCTGTAAACACAATGAACTCCCTATTTTCCTGGAGTTTTTATTCAAGCAAAGGTGGATAGACAATAAACAAATGAATAAATATTTCAGGTACAAAAAACAGGGTAGGAGAATACGGAGTGGTACTGGTGGCAGGTGCTGTTTTATACAAAGTGACCAGGGTGGCATCTACGACAAAATGGCATTTTAGCAGAGCTCTGAAGAAGTAAGACTCTGAGTCATGCTCGCATCTAGAGCAAGAATGTTTTATGAAGCAGAACATCTGCTAAAAGAGCCTGTACACTTAAGCTAGGGGAGATCAAGAGTAAAAGGGAAAATTTCAGACAGTAAATTCAGAGAATTAGGAAGTGGCCACATACTATAGCACACATAAGCCATGGAAGGATTTGGATGTTCTTGGACCAGGACACAGGGACAATTGAATCTCATTCATATTTTAACTGACTATCCAGTGGAAAATGGACTGGAGAGCAAGGGAAGTAAAAGGTAACCAATTCAGAAAACCACTGCAAGAACCCTGTAAAGAGACAACAGTGATTTGGGTTAGGTCCATGGAAATTCATGGTCTAGAAAGAAGTTGCTGATGGACAGCAAGGAAAACAAAAGTTATTTCTAAATCACAGAAAAGATTTAAGATTTTCACCTGAGAGAAGTGTCTTAGTGGGAATGTGTAAATTATCTTCATTGTGTTTTCTCGCCCAGCTGTTCCTCAAGGTATGATATTTATTTGCAAGCAAGGGAAAGGCTTTGAGCTTTCCATTGTCTGTTCATTGGTATAGATTTCTCCTTCATGAAAAAACAAATACTCATTTTGTCTTTCTTCTTTCACATCATGAAAGTGAATACATTAAGAGAAGCATTCACACAGAGATACACACACCACATATTACATGCACACAACATTCCCCTTTTACCAGCAAATGTACTCTTCATGAGAAAGTACTTCATGCACTCAAGAGGAATAGCATATCATGGAATTCTAAAATTAGCAATGGAGCTGTTTGAATTTGTGCGAATATATATGCTATTCATAAAAGGGCATAGTTACCCACAGAATGTGTCCGTGCTTTCCTAGTAATTTATTCACACATATCATAATTATTTTGATCACCTATTATGTACTAAACACTTTCAGAAATACATAAATAAATGTTCTAGGGTATAATTGTCCATAATTACAAACAAATCCAGTGACAAATCCAGTGATTGAGTGTATATTAACTATCTTATTCTTCTTCTTTGAAGCATTAACATATTGCTGAATTTTTCTTTTTTATGATCAAAGGAGGTATGCTTCTGTCTCAGGAGTGATGGAGATAAACAAGAAATACGTTCTCCTTTGTTCACATTTTCTTTTACCCCCATTAATTCTCAATACTCCATTTCAAGAAGTATCACAGAGAGATTTTCTTAACTTGGGTTGGGAGTTAAAATGAATTTCTTGAATTCAGGAACCCTTGAAATTGTAAGCAAACAATAGCAATTTAGGACATGTGTAAGAGAAAAAAGAAACCCAATGAAAATGAGTTTAATATCTCAGTTAATATTATGAACAAATCAATGGGTACACTTGGGTTCAAGAAATTCTTGTTCTTTAGGCTCAAAAGATAATGTGGAGGAGCTGGAGCTGTGGCCCAGTGGTTACAGCACTTGCCTGGCATGTGCAAAAGACCTGGGTTCAAACACCAGCACCACGTACACAACTATGTTTTGGAGAAACAAAGGCCAAATGAAAAACTCAATAACTCAATACAATTAATTCTCTCTCTCTCTCTCTCTCTCTCTCTCTCTCTCACTGTCCCTTTCTCTCTCTTTAGGAAAAAAAAAAAGATAATGGGGCTCTGCCTTCTCCCTTACCTTCAAGACAGACCTTTGAAATGTAGCAGAAGTGTTGAGGTGTGATAGCTGAAGTTGAGGCTTGAGAGACATGTGTAGCCTGTTTCACAGGGTGGGAGGTGAAGTCTCCCACTGAAAAGTGGAGCTCTCTGCCCTTAGAAAAAAGAAGCAATTGATGGGCTTTAAGTACATATGTACATATTTTGGAGCAGGAGAAACTAGTGTGAAAAACTTTCCTCAGACAGCGAAAGAAGTTCATGATGAACCACCCCCAACAGAAGAGTAAAGAGCACTATAGTAACTACAGACTTGATAGAAAGAAAATTACAATGTCAATAAGATCAGCATTAATATCCTTTTGTTAAATAACCATAATTTAGCATCAACAGGCTTTTCAAGCTTTTATAGAAATGAACACCATAAACTTGCAGAAACCGAAATCCTGTGGTGATAGTGAACTTGCTTCTGAGGACTTGAGTGTGCTGTATTTGTTCGGTTGTTTGTTGGTATTCTCTTATTTCAATTGGCAAGTCTTGCAACAGGGAAGCCTAGTGTGTAATCACAAAGAGATTTTATTTTGTGTTTTTCCACCCATGTTCTCTTTGAAGTTCACTTACTTCAGTAAGCGCTTACAACACCCGTGGATTGAAACTTGCACTGCCAAGACTCAGGCAGTGGCTTTTAAATGAAATCCATGTGTACTTTAAATGGTCAAACATAGTGTGGCTAGTAATTACAAATATGATATTCATAGAAACTTCTTTGAGTTCTGACTTCCTCTTCATGTTTAAGGATTTTTGATAAGCATCCATCATGTGTGTGTGGTAATGTACAGAGATGGCTAAAAAAAATTATCCCTAGTAAACCCTATAACTCAACAACCACATTGGAGAATTTTAAGACCAATGGACCCCACACCCAAAAAATTTTGTTTTCTTCTTCTCTGGTATTTTCACTTTTGTTTAGGGAAGATAGTCTTTCCTGCCCTAGGTAAAATCTGCTTAGTGCTCAAAACTTAAATAACATAAGGTTTCTTAAAGGCAATAAATGGATAGATTTCTTAGAATGTGCAGAAGAATATAACAATTCAAAATTGTAGTCACTCTGCTCCTGCTAGGCCCTACAGATAGAAAAATAAATGAGCAAATGAAGACCAGTTAAGCTTTTTTTCTCAGTCTGTTGCTCCACTATATTGTTAACATGATTCCTCAAATCTTCCAAAGTTGAAACATGGAAGGGAGAAAGTTAAGTAGAAGAGGGAACAGTTATTACTGTCATCAATGGTTCTGTACTTTGGACCTGGCCACTATTTAAAGCTGAGTTTGTTTTGTGTGGGCATATTTTTTGGTTTGACCTCTATAGCTAAGGATCTTTTACTTGTATTCTGCACTTGAGCTCGGCTTTCATCTCATAGCTTCCTCTCTCTCAGCCCATCAAAGTCTGGAAATTCATATCCAGCATGTTTGTGCTGAGTTTCTTTGCTCCTCTATGCAACCTTCTCCTAACCTGCTCCTTTCTATGTAACCTTTGCTCCTCTCTGCAATCAAAATGGTGATAATTATGTTTAGGTTTGATATTACTATTTCCACATTAGGGGCACATGGTATACTCTCTCCTCCTGGGGACTCATATGTTCAAAACCCCACAGAACCACTTCTCTGACCTTTTATGTATCTGGTATATGCATACACCAGGCTACGGTGTTGTTCTCCCACACCCCTCCAATGAACAAAACACACATCCAAACCTCCCTGTACACTTGGATTAGGTGTGACTGACGGTAATGACTTTCCAAGGATATTTATTTACAATCTCCAATAACTTTATTTTTATGCTCTCAATTTTGGTAGAGTTGATTGTCAAATATTGCCTTGCATTTTTTTCTGACTCTTCATTTTGGAATATCACATTTATTTGATTTTGATGACTCAATCTAATGTTTTAATTTAACAACCTGTTGAAATATTATTTTTAAATGTAGTTCTCACTTTCTGACCATTACTATAATCTGATTCTAATTTCAATTAAATAGAAACTTGCCTATATAATTCTACTACACACACACACACACACACACACACACACACTCCAATTGCAATACTCATTAACTCTACAACTATTCAACAAGAATGAACAAGCATCAGTAGAATCGTTTCTTCTGAGGTTAAGTGGATGTATTTGTATGATGGGTTGAGCCGTTCTCTGGAATATGCTGCTTTCCTCCACCACAGTGCTGAGTCAGGGAATATCCAGATGCTACCCACTTGGTCTTGTTATCCTTAAATTGAACCTTCCCACACTTGGACTATGTCCTTGTCCTGATCTCTGTCCCATCCTCAGAATTAGGCTGGATAATCTTACCTTTGATTTGTTTGCTTCTTTCAACCTGTTCATCTCCATTAGTGTCATCTTAGTTTCTGGCATTAATCTCGTTCAAAAGAGTTTGAACATCCTAACTTGGCTCCCAAGGCTGTGGATGTGTCCTACAGTGACCCATACCCAGACATCCTTGAGATCCCAGACCCCTGACATACTTCCTCAGTGCTTTGAATCCACAAGTTAAGATGAGTCAACAGGATGAGCTAACCCATGTCTTCTAATGGTGATGCTCCTGTATACCTGTTCCATGGCACTTTGTTATCTAAGGTAAGCTATTTATTTGATGGTGCCCATTTGACTTACTTTTACTTGAAAGCAGAGTGATTTTTTTAAAGAGGTGGGGGGAGAGAGAGAGAGGAAAGACAGAATTAACTTTATTTTTTTCATATTTGCTTCTTCGACACTTAGTTGTGTATGTGGTGCTGGGCTTCAAACCCGGGTCCTCATGCATGTCAGACAAGCACTCCAAACTCTGAGCCACTGTTCCAGCCCCCAGAGTGAAATTTTGAAAATAAATCTATCCCTTTGCTTTTTAACTAAAATAGGCCATAGTTTTCTTTTCTCATTCTATCAATAAAAGCATCACAAACAAAGCCTTGATGGATGACCAGGCATCTTAGATTAGGATCATGTCATTATTAGAAAATATCTCATAAATACTTTCACAAGTGCATGTCAATTATCGAGTCTTAGAATTTACGGATAAGTAGCCACATGCCTCATACACCTTTTCATCTTTCCCCGTTTACTTTCTTTGCTTTGTCCCTAGTGTTTAAACTCAAATAAAAGTTTAGGCTCCCTTTAAACACATTCCTTCTGTCAGCCTTCATGATCATACTAATGTGTTCTGCCTGCACTTCCTAGCGGAGAGCAACCAGGTGAAACTGAAATGAACAGAATATTTAACTCCATTTTCAACCAATTGCCATTCACACAAATTGACATTTTGAGTCTGATTCTACTCTTTCAAGTCTTATACTCACTATACACTGTCTTATAATATTTTACTAAAGTTCTCCCAATTTCTGTGGCACAATAAAATTACTGTTTTTTTATCTGACCATATTTCCCTTATAAGTGAATCAGTCAATTAACCATTGATCAGAATGTGTTATTTAATGAAGCTGCAAGACAACATGATGTTTAGGGAAGCTGACTTTTAATGAAAAGTTCAGGAGTTTTAGAATCATGGAGAATTTCTATACTTTTCTTTGCTTTCAACAATTTATTGTTTGCAAATTTCCAAAGTATATTTGTTTTATGTCATCATCAATGTACTTGATAACTAAATATGTAGGAATTTCCAGCATGATTGAGAAATTAGTTTTCCCCCATTAGATGTAATGATAAAGAGAATGGAGACTATGATAAGGAAATAATTCCTCAGTTACACACTCTTAATACAGTCTATATTCTGAATTATTTTCAGATAGGACAGTAGGCACATTGTATTCGTTTATTAAAAATGAGTGAAACGCAAATTTCAACCTCTTTCCATGCCTGGAGAAAATAATAGTGGAAAAGAAAAAATAATTGTATTCAAAGTTTTATTAAAGTGGAAATTGTGACATAAAAAAGAATAATTTTTTTGTTTTGACAGAAATTTATTTAACAATATTGAAAGCTTTAATTTTAAAACAGGAATATATGGAAGCTATAAAATAGAATATATTGTGCCTCATGGCAATTGAAGAAGATGATTTAATGACCAAAACGCCATGGTCCTTCTGTTCAGAAAAAAAAAAAAAAAAAAAAAAAAGACATTTGGAAAAATCATAGATCTTACTTATTGTAACTACTTTTAAATTTTCATTTTTAAATAATGTTTGATGGAGTCAGTTGTCACCAAATCTGTGACAATGTGGAATTGTCAATTTCTTTAGTTACTTATAAACAATTACCCAGTTTTAATAATTGCTAGATAATAAATAGAAAAGGATCACACTCATATTTTCAGAGTTAGTGAAATTGACTTCACTGAAATCTTGTAGCACAGCAATATTCTCCTAAGGATGGACAGGTCTATATTTTATCTTTGTATTTTTTGTGATACAATTTATTTCCCTCTCATACACTATAAGTGTACAACCATTTGCCCTGGATATTTCTCAGATTATGTATAAGTGAAAGAAATGAAGATTTTAAAAAATGTACAATCCAAATACAAAGCATACAAAATGCAGAGTTCATTTTATTTTTTCTTGATTTTTCTAACTGTGATAGTATTCATCACAATGATTTTGCCTTTCATACCTAATGAAAGTGAGAAAATGATATGACAGTTGACATGTGAATAAAGATATATCCATGACACATGATTCTTGTCTAGTTATGACAACATCATCACATAGCTAGTGTGTCAGACAGACTGGAGAGTGGCAGCTAAAGATCCCTGGCCTCCTGGTGTACCTGCACAATGAATGTGGGTGGACCACATTACTTACTTCTAGCCAATAGAATACAGCAAAGTTGATAAAACATGACTTCCATGACTACAATACTACATGTAAGACTCTGTCTTGCTAACATACTCTTTCAAGAGACTGAAAGGCCAATTTGAAGAATAAGAGACCATATAGGAAAAGCCATGTGAAAAGGAACTGTGGGCAGCATTTACGCATTTTGACCATCTTCCAGTTGCTAAAATAAGGCTCCAGCAGACAGCTAGCCAGACACCAAGGCATTTGGTAGATAATCACATCAAACTGAATTCTGCCAGCACCCTTGGCAGGCTTACAATCAAATTCTCTCTCTATTTATTTTTTAATTTTTGGAGTTGGTGGGTTACTGCAAATTAAACTCAGGAACTCAAGGACTGTGACATATTCTACCACTCAGTTACATCCCAATCCCTTTCTCATTAAGTTGCTAAGGCTGGCCTCAAATTTGTGATCCTCCTAAGACAGCCTCCCCAGTTATTGGGATTAAAAACACACTTTCTGCATTTCTAAATAGGAATAGAGCCAGACCAGTTCTTGATTGCAGGTTTGTAAGATTTTATACAAAAGTGTCAATTACTTTGAAACTAGACTCCTGATCCTCAGAATCTGTGAAATAATAAATGTGTGCTGTTTTAAGGTGTTAAATGTTTGCTAATTTGCTATGAAATAATAGAAAACTAGTACAGTTAGAAAAAAATCAGTTGTTAATGGGACATAACTGATGATAGAAATCTAACCAGGAGGTTATCTGATCTTTTCATAAGTCACATCCTGGTATTTCTCCAAGATATGATCATCAATTGAGTATTATACTGAATCAAGTTAGAAATCTAAATCAATAAATTATTTTCCTTTAACCAATATCTACATGATACTTATTCTAATTATAAAGCATCTCAAACAATAGTTGGTTCAAAGATGTATTGTTATAGTTTAGATATGAGGTGTCCCCCAAAAGCTCATGTGTGAGACAATGCAAGAAAGCTTAGAGGTGAAGGGAATTGGTTATAAGAACCTTAACCTAAAGAGTTTGTTAATCCTCTGATAGGGATTTCCACTACACGAGGATTTGCAGATCCTAGGCAGGTAGGGTGTGGCTGGAGGAGGCGGGTCTGGGGGTGGGGGGGGCTGCCTTTACCTACATAGTTTGTCTTTGTTGAATGGAGCCCTCTCTCTCTCTCTCTCTGCTTCCATGCTGCCACGTCCTGAGCTGCTT
Organism: Aplodontia rufa; assembly: GCA_004027875.1. NCBI lineage: Eukaryota > Metazoa > Chordata > Mammalia > Rodentia > Aplodontiidae > Aplodontia > Aplodontia rufa. Next base: position 17,392 of record PVKS010023772.1, on the reverse strand, counting down.
TCCTCCACAATGCCTCTTCATCGTGATGTCCTTCATTATCCTTCCTTATCTCAGGCCCTGAGGAACGCAGTTGGCTGTCTATAGACTGGGACCTCAGACTGTGAGCCTGAAAACAAACTATTCCTTCTCTGAAATTGTTCTAGTCAGGTATTCTGGTCAGAGGCAAAAACAAAAAACAAAAAACCCCCACAAACTGACTAAAGCATGTGTGTATAAATTAGTAGGAAAGCATTTGTAATCACATCTAATTCTTTACTCACCATTGTCTACTTCAAAATGAAGAGGACAAAAATAAGACTCATAGATGGAACAATAAATATTTCTGTATATGTGATGTAAATAAAGCATATGCATTACGTGATACTCAACATACCTATTTACTAATAATAAAATATACCAATTATTTTATTTCTATCCTGCTTTCTTCTATCATTTTATTCATCATTGGAGTATCTTTTTAAGTTTTGATTTAAAATTTCCAAAGCATGGAAAGCAATAATGAAGGCATTGTGTAATGCAAATATTTTTCTCCCCTGCCCAATGGCCTGTAAAGGAATGGAAGTGAATCTGTTCATTCTTGCACTAAATGAGGATTTACACATCTTTTGATATAAAGTTGTTAATTCTAGTGTTAATCATATTGTCAACTCACTTGATCCCTTTATGCTGCTATAATATAATACCAGAGAGTGGGTAATTCACAATGAATATAAATTTATTTTTCTTTGAAGTTTTTGAAGCAGGTAAATTCAAGATCATGGTAACAGAATCAGGCAAAGGCCTTCACAATGAGTTATTTTGTGGTGCAAAAGTGGAAGAGCAAAAGCCCAAAGGAGTGAACTCGTTCCTGCAAGCTTTTTAATAATGGCACTAATTGATTCATAAGAGTGGAGAGCTATTACCTAAACAACTGCCTTTATGCCCTGCCTCCCAACACAATTGCACTGAGGATTAATGTTTTAACACATGAATTCTGGGAGACACATTCAATCCATAGCACCACCAACCATGCAAAACACATGGTCTAATTCCATATTTGATTACTCAAATAAAAAATAAAATTCTCAAATTCCTTCATTAGTTTAATAAATTGAAATAAAAATTCAGATTGTAATTTAGCATTTAATACATTTTTAGGAGTCAATAGATTTCCAATAACCTATTTCCAGGTATATTTCTATCATAGTCCATCAGACTACAATTATTAACTTTATATCTAGTGACTAGCTCCTAGAAATGCAGTAACTCAGGATTGGAATCCTTGCTGCCTCAGTTTGTAGGTGGATGGTAATAATGCCTCACATAGGAGTGTTATAAACATTAAATAAATACTTTAATATATGTTAAATATGTTGATATGCATTAAAATAAATCATTTGATATATGTTAAGTGCTTGAAAAGTGCCCAATATATCATATGTAACCTATAATCATAATTTTTAGTACTATTTTTTTTTTAAAGAGAGAGGGACAGTGAGAGAGACAGAGAAAGAGAGAAACAACTTTATTTAGTTTTTCACATGCCTTAGTTGCTCCAACACTCAGTGTGTACGTGGTGCTGGGTTTGAACCCGGGTCCTCGTACTTGTCAGGGAAGCGCCGAAACCGCTGAGCCACCGCTCCAGCCCCTTAGTACTACTATTATAGCTTGAATAGATGAGAAAAAATGTTGCTAAGAAAAATGGAGTACATTACTCTGTTGGTTTAGTTGGCAAATAAGAGCAGAAGAAGAATATACACTCTTAAAAACCTGTTAGCTCTCATATCCGTGAGATGGGTTCTTTAGTTCTAAACTAAGGTCAAAGTTCAAGTAAATGTGCTGAAAACTATAGTCCGTACAATTTCACTTAGAGGAGAAAAAATTTCATGACCAAAATGATGATTGAATGCACAGTTGGAAAGATTTTGGAAATGCTCTTCTCTGATGCCTTCAAAATAACAAGGATCCAGGATCATTTCTCTGAGCCCAAGGATAAAGTTCTAATTTGATCTGACAGCAGGAGATTGCCAATTCAGCCATGAGTCTGTTTCTTCATTCAATACATAGCATTTAAGGATCTGCTACAGTTTCTGTTTGAGGTCTTGTCAGATCAAAAGATGAACCATGTAGTGCCTACCCTTGAGGGATTACCACATAGAAGTAAAGATATTATAAAAAGCACAATTTCAAGGCAATATAAAAAGACTTTGAGTGAAAGTAAGAAGAAAAATTCATGAACAAATCAACAAAAATTGTTCAAGGACACTTGCAATCTTAATTTTAAATGAAGAGATAAAACATTGTAATAATTGTAATACTTTATTATAATTTCTTTTGATGCTATTATCCCACAGTAGTCTCAAAGAATAATAATAATAACAATGGACAGGATGTTTCAATTTATTGAGGTAATGGATAACTAATTATTATATGTCAAATATATTTAATAATTAGCTAAAGTTGAATTTCTACATATTCAAATATAATATTAAAGCACACTGTTTCTCTCCTCTTCGATGTTCTCTAATTTTTGCTAAACTCTATGTTTGAAAAAACATGAAAATGATTACTGATTCTAGGTAGTTTCATAGCAACTTCATCTTCAGAAATTCATTTAATTTATTTATTCACTGAATTTTATCATGAAATCCTGAAGATAAGTGTGCCATGATAAAAGAAAACAAGAGATCACATGAAAACAGCTACTATTTCAAAATAACAGTATGTACAAGTAACTTATATATACTTCAGATAATTTTACTGCACTTATTTTTCACAATCTACATCTGAATTAGATAATGTTCTTTTTATGTATAGGAAAACTTGGTCTCAAGGATGGCAATGAAAAAGAGGCACATGGTTTGTAAATGGTGGGACAGGGATTGGAAACCAGAGCCATGTGTCCCCAAATCAAGAGCTCCTAGAAATATCTCCACCCCTGCATGGTAAATTTGGTCCAATTTGCTGGGGGAAAAAAGCAATAATAAATGAGAACCTCAGCAGGATACTTTCCTGTCCTTAATGTATTAAGTTACAGCTATAATGGAGTGGTTTAAAACAACAATTCCTTAGGAGTCTCATTTAAATATCCTGTCAAAGTTAGTTTCTTCCACTTTATTTCCATTCATCATTTTTCTTAACTAAGAAGATTTAGTATTCTTGTAGAAGAAAAAAAATCAAATTACTTCAACAGGCAAGATTGATGGGACCTTGGAAAAAATAAAGATTGAAATTCTCAGTTGCTCTCCAAAGTGATTAAATCCTAATTGAGGGAAGGGGCTTGTGTAGAACTGGGTGGCTGCAGCAGGATAGTTCTGTGGGCTCCAAAGGAGATACAGTTGGATCTATGGCACTCTGCAATTGCTTTAGGCAGTTCTATATTGAGTGGTTACAACTCAATAATAGGAAAGGCTAACATTATAATGATTTCTACTCTCCCTAATTATTCTGTGATGTCTGTTGACATGAATAAATGATGATTCTGAAATGCCTAAATGGCACAGAAGACCTCTGTCTTCCATGGATAATTCTACTTTCCTCTTGAAATGTTTTGCACATCTAACCTTTGAGCCTAGTATCTTCAGATTATTCCTTATCAATAGAAGGTGATTTACACAGGATGATAGAATGACAAAATCTTATCATATTTAGTAATTCATAATTTATATTCCCTCCAGACACAAAGTCTTAGGAAAAAAGTTCCTAAGTTTCAAGGAAAAGACTTTCCTATTTTTCCCACTTCACAGATTAGAAAAATAAAGTTCAAAAGTGCTGTTAATAACAGAGAATATAAAAAGCAAACCTGTGAAGTGTTGTTCTGTTTCTACATTATTGTTTTATTGATATCTGAGACAGAAGGCATCTCTGTCAAACTCATTTAGCATTTTTTTCATGAAATGGACAAAGAAAACTGCTATATCCATAACCCATTTAACTGATCTTCTGAAATGTCTGCCATATGCCAGTGGTGAACAAAACAAACGCTGTTCCTGCCCTCTGGGAGCTTGTAATTCAGGAGTGAGGAAAAATACTGAACAAAGACTTGTTAGTAAAAGTAAGAAGATTGAGTTGTTTCTTATGCACAATCTGAGAAATTGAGAGAAAGCATCATTGTCTTCTATCAGAGCTACTTGAATTTGGAGAAGGAGAACAACAGAAAATCATTTGTGTAAAAGCTGATAAAATATCAAAAGTATAATGTTTCATTACATGATCAACTTGTGTACTAAAGATTCTATCTACATTTTTGATGTTTGCCTGCTTTCAGTTTTGGGGATCTATTGATCTTTATCCCCTCGTCCCACTAAGAAAGTTAGGTGGTCTTTCCCTTGGCATCATGTTCATATCAGACCATGCAAACCTCAGTCCACATGAAAGAACACTCCTGCTAGTCCATCCCTTAACATACAAACCAAGCAGTCACTTTTTACTTGGCTCAAAGCAGTCCAGGCCAGCTTAGGTACCTCTCTGCCCACCCCCCTCCCTGAGAGAGCTCCATTTCAGGAGAAATAAGCATTTTCATATCCTCCTGATGCAATTGTGGCATCATCTGTCTTGACACCTGAGCCAGTTTGGTGGAAGGGAGGTTGATCTTGCCTTTCATAGGGGTTAGCATCAAACATCAGGTGGTATGTGCTGGAGAGTTGGAGAGACAATGACCACCTCTAGGAGCTCTTTCTTCTCTTCCTTCTAACTTATTAGCTAGCTTTGTTGTCTGCTAGTAAGCATACACTTGGACCTGATGCCTGATTTCTAGCATGTACCTTGAGCTATGCTCTGCTGTGTTGATTTTATATATATTTAAAAAGCATGTGTTCTCCTAAAATCCTGTTTTAGATTTATTGGCCTATGGTGCAAGTTTCAATAATTGGCATTATGGACAGAATACAAGAATGGAGCCCATATTAAAGCATTCCCATCCTGTAGAACTCTTGGAAGATAGACTAATACCATATTCAAAATATAAGCCCGCCTGTCAGGTAGCTCCTCATGTGGGAAGATAATAGGCTCATGCTCCTAAAATCAAATTACTTATTGGAATCTGATGAGGCCTTACATGTTGCTGCTGCTATTATTTTTGTTCAAAAAAGACCATGACCTTTGGGAAATAAAAGACAAAACCCACAGCACAGACTCTTTTACCCCTAGCTCTTTTGAAGAACTTTAACTCTATTAAAGACTATAACCCTAGTGGATAATTAAAATTGACAAAGACGCTGGGTTCATTTGGGTGTTGTGGTTCATCAATATGTCGAGGAGTTAATTCTAACTCAATTTAAATCTTTGTACCCTAAACTCCATTAATGTAATAATCTCCTTAAGGGAAGCTTCTAACCCCGACAATATTTATTTGGGGCACTTGAGTAAAAAGAAATTATAAATATAAGCCGGGTAGGATAAGACCAGAAACATATCCATCAACCACACCTACACACATCTTGGTACCAATGAAGGAAATAAAAAATTGAAACACAGTTCTGTTATTTGACACATCAATAAATCCTAAATTTCCTATGGAGGAACAGTATTTTGAAGCCAACTTTCCAGATTTTGGAGTCTCCACTTCATAGTACAGTGAAACTTACTCTATTAGTACACTAGGAAGTCAATCTTATAGATGATGAGCCTTGAGGTTCTTCCAGTATAGCAAAGTATGATGGAGGCCATGGCTATATCTTTCTATCAGATGCTTGTTCACATATCAAATTCTTCAATTCCTTACAGAGTGTACACATGAGTTTCTTGTCATTTCATGCAGCTAAATAGACCTTACCTTAATGATTATCTTAAAGCATGTGTTCACAATTTAAATATCAGAAGCAATGATTTGAGAGATAACCTAAACTTCACATTTTTTCTAATATGTGTCTGTAAAATGATTTTTCTTAGGATAGACTTCACACTATAAATAAAGCAAAGCATTTATTAATTATTTAATATATGTATATTATCTATTTTCATTCACCAGATAGTATGACTATCATTATGAAAGAAAAAGTCTGTGTCTTTAAGAGTTTATGTTTACATTATAAGTTTGTGTTTCACCAAATGCAAAGTCCATCTGATTAGTGTATAAGACTGTTTTTTTAATTCCACCCACCTGGATCTGGTTAACAGATGGAAATTAAGCAAACTTCATAAGTTTCATCAAAGTTCATTTCATCTTTGAGTCTTAAGAGTCAGAATTCATGCACCATATAGGGGCTTCTATTTGAGATTATGATTGCTTTAATGCAGTGACAGTGTAAAAGAAGAACTTAAATTTGCCTAGTATATCAGGCAAAACTTCATGGAGAGTTGAATTTGAAGTAGGATGAAATTATTAAGAACAAGAAATTTAGAGTAACAACTGGAATCAAGGCAAGAAAGAAGAAAGAAACAGAATCTGTGAACAGGGAGGTGGCATTGTACTATTAAGAATCTACACTGATTAAATGCTATTAGAATAGTATATTAAAATGAGATAGAAAGGACTGGAGCAGTGGTGCAGCAGTTATGGAGCTTGCTTTGCATGCACAAGTCCACAGGTTCGAACCTCAGCACCACATACACAACAAAGTGTGGAAGCAACAGAGGCCAATGAAAAACTAAATGAAATTGATTCTCTCTCTCTCTCACTGTCCCTCTCTCTTTAGAAAATAAATAAATAAGTAAGTAAGTAAATAAATAAAATGAGATAGAAATTTGATTGTGGTTAGACTGGCAGTGAGTATATATTTTATCCTCTGGGGTAGATGAATGGAAATCTATAAATAATTTTGAGCAAATATATAAGATCTCATTTGCATATGTGAAAGTATATTTTGGTGACATATATAGAACATTAACTAGAAAGCAATGAAGATATTGTGATAGTCTAGGTATGTATTCCTGACATAATTTATGTACATAGTCTTCTCTATGTTTGGTTCTGTATATCATAATATCAGATATAAGCATAGTAGGTGTACTGAATACATTAAATAAAAATGGTAACATTGAATTAAAATAAAGTAAATTGCTCAAATTTAGATGCAATTTTATTATAGCTGGCTATAGATTTCCTTCATATTTAACAATCATTCTTTCAGGAAGTAACAGTTTCATAAACTAGATAAATTCTTCTCCGTTTTATAGAAGAAACTGAGACTTAGAAAAGTTATTGTTTTAGTCAGCAGCACTTTGCTGCTGCGACTAAATGACATGACAACATCGATTTCAGGAGGAAAAAAGTTTATTCTGAGGGCTCACGGTTTCCCAGGTCATAGACCATAGGAGGTCAGCCCCATTCCTCAGGGCTGGAAGTCAGGCTGTGCAGTATGGTGGCAGGCATGGCTGCAGAGAGATAGGAAGCTAAAGGCATCACATGGGGAGGCAGAGCAGAGAGCAGAAAGACTTCTCACCAGATACAGAATATACACACCAAAGGCATACCCCCGATGGCCACCTCTGCCAGCCACATCCTACCAGGCTAACTTATGGGTACCACCTACCTATAAGGAGATTAGCTCACGGATTGGATGAGGGTTTTCACAACCCAATCATTTCATCTCAGCCTTGCTGCATTGTTGACTTTGGAGGACACCTCACATTCAAACCACAATAATTATCATTTAATAAGTAACAAAGTTGGGTTTCAGTTATGGCTGATAGCAAACTTTCATACTCTACTGACTTAGGCCTGCATTACACTGTACTGTCTGTTAAATACCCCCACATTTACTAAATTTCTTATTTAGAAATAAGAAAGAGCTTTGAGACTGGGATCTAGTGGCTTAGTCAATGGGTTAAATGAATTGTAGTGATGTGCTTTAATAAAAAGGAAGAAATGATGAGCATAAGATGAAAAACTGGGCATTAATTGGCTCTTATTATGTATTTTTCTTTTTAAGGAAAAGACAATGAAACATATAGACATTGTAGAAGATAGAAGCATCTGTGAACAGGGATACCATGGGTTAACAGAATTTGGAAAACAAACAAACACACATCAGAACCAATGATTATATTGAGAACTCAGAGAAGAAGCACACACCTAGAAAGTCTGATTTCTGGTCGAAGTCTGGTAAATGCTTTTAAATTGAATGCTTTTCACTTTCTACTTTATATCACTGCCCTAGAGACCAAGCACTGAAAATTGGAAATATAATAAAATATCAACATGCACCTGTGTTATTTGGTATAGTATGTTTTGTTTTGAAAATGAGACAATCCATTTGAAAACTTTCTTGTAAAAAGCAGTCACTATGAATTCTTCACCTATATCATTTCTTATTCCTGTCAGCAGAATGATTTTATCATTTAGGAAGACGATAAGTAGACTTGTGCTGAGTTCACCAAGAATTCATACTGAGTTATTGCATTTTATCAGTGTTTTATAAATTATTTTGAGGGGTCTTATAACACCTGTTAAAACCCAGAAGAATGTAGCTTATTTTTATTTTGCGCAAGAAAGGTATACAAGTAAAAGAGATGCTTTTCTCTCATAAGATAACTGTTTTGTTATACATAAAACACTGGCATTTGGATGCCACAGAAAGATTCGTCTAGCCATGTATTTCTTTATGAAGGAAAAAAGTTGCCCAGGAAATAGAGTCATGAGGTTCATGTTCCAGAAACAAAGAGGGGCTTCTATAGTGTTCACACGAGAAACATTGTAAATGACAAATACATATGCGTGTCCATCGTGCGCAATACTGTGTGTTAGAGAGTGACTCCATTTTTAAAAGAGGAAAAATTATTTTCTCTTAAATTACTTTCCAAGGCACTCAGCTTTTCCAGCCCTTGGCAATTATGGTTTATCAAGGACATTCTCTCTCCAACCCTGACTTTGCCTCCTACATAATCTCTACACATTAATTCTCACTTTTAAATGAATCCTTAAAATGGCTTACAAATTGAAATCTCTCAGCCAATCCTGGTATGTTAAAGAAGAGAGGAAGAGAAAAGGATACTGATATTTAAGGGTAAACTCTTTTGGGCAACATATAGGTTCTGAGTTTGGATAAAGATAAAGGAATATATTCTAGATACTTCTAGTCCATACAGTTGACATACAATAAACAGAGATAGGAGAAACCTAGCTTAATTCAGTACCATCTGTTAGCTTGTCCATATTTATAGCAAAATAAAAATTGATAAGCTTCCTATCAAGTTAGGGCAACGCTACCTAGTGTTTAACTCAGGTGAAGAGAGCTTGGTGAATTCAGGGGTGTCGTAAGAATGCCAGTGTGACATGATGAGATCAAGACAGGTCATGCAAGGGCTTTTAAATCCTGTTAGCAACTTCCAGCTTATACTAAGTAATTTGAAAATACAATGGAGGATTTTGAGAAGAGATCAAATAAGACATGATGTAGGTTTTAAACAAGATAGTAGAGGCTATGTGGAATACAGAATTGTAGCAAAAGATATGAAAGACAAGAAGCTAATTTGGAGTTTGTTTTAATAATATGAGAAACAATTGTGTTTGGGGGTGCTCCGAACGGCTAAAGTGAATAAGAGTTCAATAATAGATATATTTGGATGGAAGAATCATTAAGATTTGCTGCTGCCAGGTGTGTTGGTGAGTGAGCGTAATCCCAGTAGCTCAGGAGGCTGAGGCAGGAGGAAAGCAACTTGAAAGCCAGCCTCAGCAACTAAGCAAGGCTCTAAGCAACTTAGTGTGATTCTGTCTCAAAATAAACAATAAAAATGGCTCAGGATATGGTTTGGTGGTTAAGTGTCCCTGAGCTAAATCCCTGGTCCCCTTCCCCCTCAAAAAATGTTTGGTTGCTATATTATTTATGATAACTTCAAGGATAATTCCAAGTTCATGACCTGGGCAAGCAGAAAAGTTCATTGTGTGGTGGTAAAGAATGTGAATCTGCAGTGAAACTGCCCTGGTTTAACTTCAGATCTTACTTAGTCACTGCAGAATATAGTAATTGTGAAATAATGTAAAACCACTTAGGGTCCCATAACTCATTCCCCCTATGACAAATGGGCATAATCATAATAGATATATAGTTATTATGAATGTGAAATAAATTAGTATTTTAAAACACTTAGAATAGTGTCTGGCAAATACCATGCCCCATCTAAGTGTTTATTTTTAAAATATGCACATATATGTTTACAAAGGGATGGATATGTGGAGAAAGTCAGTTCCTGGCTAGCACAAGTCAAGACTTCAGTCCAATTTAAGACAGTTATTAGATATGAAAAGGAAAAAGATGTTAGACAAGTGAATATCCTCAGAAAAGTATAGCCATAGATTGGGCAGTGATAAATGCTGTGTATAAAGGCTATGTGAGTCAGGGGCCTAGATAAGATCACAAAAGTAATGAGTGCACATGGGAAAGATGATAGAAGACTGAGCACCAGACCATCCAAATTGTGGAGATCAGATCTGTCAGGATTAAGAAGGAATGATCACAGCCATAGCGGAAGAAAAGGAAGTATCTTTAGGTAGAAAAATACATTTAGAACACACAACAGCAATTCACGTTAAAAATACTTAAAAACAGGCATTCATGGTCACCACCTTAATGATGTGAACTGCACAACAGAATGTACATACGTCAGCCTTAGTAACAGAATCCTCCTTAAAAAAGAAAGAGTAGCTTTGTCATTAAAACAGAAGGTAAGAAAAATGATGCCCAGGAGCCCCATTATTATTCAAAATAGTTCTGGAATGTTAATCAGCATCATAAGAAAAAAAGCAACAATAATCATATGAATTTATTATATATTTATATTTCCAATATTTATTTCTTGTTTTTAATGTTTTTACTAATGTATTATAATTATAAATAATATTAGTTCTCATTATGACATATTCACACATGCATATGATATGATTTGTTCCATTTTAGTCACTCTATAATTCCCTTTTCCCCCTTTCCTCTCTCTCCCTGGTCCCCTTCCTTTATTATATTGGTCTCTCTTCCATTTACTTTAATTGCTTTCTTCTTAAATTGTTGCATTATAAGTGTACATAGAAGTGTGATTGGAATGCAATGAAAAAAGAAAGCACTGAGAAATGTTAAGAACTTGAAAGAAGTTAGGAGAACTAGCTCTACTTTAGATGACAGAATTATCTATCTCTACCTCAAAAAATAATATTCAAAAATCAGTTGCATTTATATATGCTAATAAGATACAAGTAGAAAATTTATAGAAGCTAAGATATCGAAAACAGAAAACACAAAAATAAAATAGGCATAAACTTACCAAAAACTGTCTAAAACTTATAATTTAATATCAACAAGAGAATAGAGTAATTTTAATTATGCAAAAAATATAAAAATGAAGTCCCTTCTATGGTAAAACACACATATGCAAAGTGAAAAGATAAATGAAAAACTAAAATAATGATAGCTTACATCACAAAAGGTTGTTATCCTTAACAGAGAAAGAGCTTCTTGAAACAAATACAAGGGCTACCAAGATTATAGAAATAGTTCATAGACAAAGAAATGATGTTCAGCATTCTCATAAGGGATTTACAAACTAAAACTGCATTAAAATACTCATTTATCTTCCATCAAATTGGAAAAATCTAAAAGTTTCATAACATATTCTTTCAGTGAGGCTGTGAGAAAACAAACATTCTCAGAAATAGCTGATTTGGCAATACCTAGCAAAATGAACATATGCACTTTATCTGTGAAGTCTTCAGTTCCACTTCTAGGGATACATCTAAAACACACACTGGCAAAGATGTAAAAATATGTATGTACAAGGCACCATTTGCATAACTCAAAATGTTGAATAAACTATTGCATCTTTGTACTGTGGAAAGGAGTACAACATTCAAAAGGATTGACAACTATTTCTATGGAGGTGATCTTTGGTATATACTAAAAAAAAGAAGGGGAAGAAAAGTGGAGTATATATTATACTGCTGCTTATCTAAAAAGAAATAAAAGGAAAATGCAAAATATTTACACTCTGTTCTGGAAATAATTCCAACAGAATTTTAAAAAAAACACATTTGCATTCATATATACATATAAAAAATTAACTCATTATTTTCATGTGAGGACTTCCCATCTGTTCCAGCCCTTAGGTTTCCTTTTGGGTGCACTGTGTTTTCCTCTGTTGTACAAATTCTAGACTTGCCTTCCACTTGCCCTTCCAAATGCCACCATTTCACAGGCCTCTTTGTTTAATAGTCTTTCTTGTGTACACTCGTACAGAGCAGATTAATTGCTTCCACTTTACACACAGGTAGTTCCCTAGATTCCCAAGAACCTCATGTTGGTTTATTTAGAAGTCACTTTTCACTTTATTAAAAGAATCCAATTAAAGCAGTCACTGTAGAACTAACATCTTTGATACTTTTTTTTTAATCACATTAAGTGTAAGCATTTTGAATCTGCTTAATGGCAGATTTTTTTCACCAATTTTGTTACCACATCACATACTCCACTTAATTCTCCTCCATCTAAAATTTTTTTAAAGAAACAACTTTTCTAAATAGCTCTATTTAGGATATTATGATATGGAATTTGCCAGGAACCCAAATCTCTCCTTGCACTATCTTTATAACTATCAGGTATCTTTAAAAATATATTTTAAAAAAAGATTATCTGGCATTGAATAACTTTGGTATTATTGCATTTTTCTCTGAACTACATTACACTGTAATTTATTTTTTCCTTTTGTTCATTTTCTTGCCTAACAAGAAAGAAAAACTACAGAATAGATATTAAGAGACTAGACCCTCTGTCATTTACTAGCTGAATGAACTTAGCTAAACTACAAAACCTCTCCAGGGATTTTTCTTCTTCTATTAAGTACTAGGAGTTGGTGGAGGTAGTAATATTACTTATATGAAAAGGTTTAATAGAAGAACTAAACAGACTAACAGATCAGGTTGACTCCTGGCACATAATAAATAATAAATTATTTAATAAATTTTAATAATTATTGTATATTTATTCTAGATACCCTGAACTCCAGAGCACACATACCGTTTGGTTTGTAGAGAGCAGAAGGATCAAACACTTGGCAAGGGTTGTTTCTCAAGTACTGGTCATGTGAAAGTTCCCTATGAGAGTTACATATTTTGATATTCTATCACTACATAAAGTTTTCCAGCATTAAAATGACTTAAAACTTCATGTTTCTAGGTAAGTATGACAAGTGGAGTGGCATAAATTCAGAAATTGTTTTGAAGAATCATGGAAAGTGAGAACAATTGAGGCCCTCTTCTAAAAACTATGGAATAAAATTTTCATGAATGAGATATCCTATGTCTTTGGGTGGAGTCTCAATAATTGATCCAGACTTCACAGATAATTCTAATGGGTACCAAAGTTTGGGAATAAATAACTTACAACAAACTATGGTCTCTGGGCCAATTCTAGCCCAGTACCTGATTTTACAAATAAAGTTTTATTGGAATATTGCCATACTGAATCATTTGCATATTATCCATGGTTGCTCATACCCCACAGTAGCAGAAGTTTAATAATTGCAATGGAGACCATATGGCCCACAAAGACTAAAATTTTTACACTCTGGCCCTTTAGAGAAAATTTGCCAACTCTTGGTTTAGAGCATGACACAAAAGTAGACTCATCATCTGGAAGAAATTAAATTATCTTTTGCTGGCTGATCTAAGAAATTGTACCATTTTCAAAAAGTCTATTAATATTAGTTTTAGGAAAGCTACACACCAATAAAAGGTTCTTACTAAAGGAAGGAATTAGGAGAATCTCTTGCAAATCAATGTTTTCTCATTTTTTCAGGACACAGAGTGAAAGAAATAGGGAAGCCACAATCTATGTTCTTTGTGATTTTTTTTTTCCATTTCAATCATGCGTTGAAGTCAAACATAGATATGGGAGTTAATAATGGGAACTAGTATGAAAGATTTGATTTTAATAGTAGTTTGAATAAAGCTATGTTAATGATATTATGAACTTCTTTCAAAATTATGCTAACCTAATTCCAAAGATCCAAGACTGATTAATTTCAAAATAATTGCTTCTTGAGACATTTCTAGCATTATCATCTGCTTAGCTAAAAAACAGGAAATCATTAAGGAAGATAAAGTAACAGCTCCTCTTCCTTTATCTTCTCCTTACATTTGACATGAACCTGAATGCGGCTTAGAAAGTCAGAATTCTATGAGAGAAAATATTGATTTTTATCAACCTGGAAAGTGAAATGAGAGAAAGAATGACACTGCTAGCCATAGAGAGTTTAGTTCAGGTCAACAACCTGAACTAAACTTGGGTTTTATGGGAATTGTTCAGAAATTACAAATGTTACTGTGCTAAAGGACTCTGACACGGACTAGAAAACACATTTTAACATTGGGCACTGTTTGGCCTCTCTTCTGCCATGGTCACTGAAATCCAGAGCACATTAAGTACACCCTCTGGTAGCACAGAAGTTCAAATGAGGCTACTTTCTGAAATAGCATTTGGCCTACGCAGAGCAGAAATCCACATGCAAAGTCAATTTCAATGCCCGAAAGTGCAGTGTAAATTTAACGGGTTTCTGCCACCACTGTATTCTTGCTTGTGCCTAGTCATGTTACCAAAGATGTGATTCCATTAGGACATAATGTAACAGGTCCCTATAGATGAAAATGGGAACCAACAGAGCATAGGAAATAGCATCATAAGTACCCTCTTTATATTCTACTCTCTTCAAATCTTCTCTTTGATTTGTTGGGATTAAACCTAATCTTGGGGAAATGATTTAACTGCCATGTTTTTGTTTTGCTTGACTTACATTTTTCTTCCACAATTACAATCCAGCCTTTGCAATTGTTTGCATGGAAGTAAATAACAATTGAGACATGGTATTTTTTTTCTTTTTTCGCTTTGGTGACCTGTTATTAGTATTATTGCAATTTAGAGTTACAACCCTGTTATAGCTCCTGAATGCTGCTCTTTACAAGCCTACACCAGAGGAAATGAGAGTTAACAGTCTGGAAAAGCTTTTCACTCTAGCGAGCTTATAGGTGTCACATATTCTGCAATTAGTGCCCTTTCAGTATCTTCTAGTTTATGTGCCACCATCTCTGTCAACTGATGGTACTTTCTTTATTTGTTACAAACCCACTCACCCATCAGATTGTATTGAGTTGACTAGCTGATATTTACTAAAAAATAACATAAAAATAAAACATAGCCAGTAAAGACAACAGTAATCTGTTTATTTTGAATATATCTCCTTAAATGGGAAGAATTTTCAAATTCCACAACAAAGAAATAATTTATTTAAGCAAAAGAAAATTATTATATTAATAGAATGTTTTACAGGGCCAGCTAAATAAAAAAGATCTCAGGATTGAGGTCTTTATCAGAACTTATCCAGCAGAAGGGTAGCAAAATTAGTACCTGATAATTGGGATTCAGAATTACTGATTTTCAACCCTAGGACCACCTTTCCCATAGGGTTCCAATGTCAAAAATTACTGTGTGACCAAAGATGCTCTAAATTCTGACTTGAGGTTAAGAATACTTCCTGTATCATGTGTTCTAAAAATATCACACAGTTAGCACATAATATATCAGCATATTACTACATTAAACAAAGTCTACTTTAATAATTAATTAAATACAAGTACAGACCCATTGGAAGGTAGTAATAAGTCCAATTTGGTAGGAAGTACATATAAAAACCTATAAAACCCATTTAAACTGAAAAGCATGTGTATTTGATCACACACACAATAAAATAAGTGAATTGTTGCTAGGGTAACTGTACTAATCAGTTTTGGATTGCCATAACTAAATACCTGAAGCCGTCTATTTTTATAAAAATAGCATAATGCTGGCTTTGGCAAGAGCCCCCTCATGGATGGTGGGAGAGTATAGAAGAGGAAAAGATCACATCTAGAAACAAAGTTAGAGATTCTCTGTTCATATTTTGAGCTTACAGAAGTTCAGGGTTTTATAACAGCTTGCTCTCATAAGAACTCACTTCAGGAGACCCGTATTCTGTCCCGAGGGCAGCACTCCCAATGACCAGAGCACCTCCACAAGGCTCCACCTCTTTAGAGTTCCACCAAATCTCAGGACTACTGCCCTACAAGAAGACATACTTAGAACATAGCCAAGCTACAGCAAAGACTACCAAGAGTTTGATTTAAAAAGTTATACAATCATTCATTTGCATTTTTTATTCATTATTGTATCTTATTTTTAGTTTCAACTACAAACAACCCCTTCAAAAATTAGAAACAAAGCTGCAAATTTCTTTTTTTCTTTATGAAGTATCTTAGAGGCTGCTTTATGAGTTGCTATATGGAAATCCAAAAACAACTGCTCTTATTCTGATTATGTGATTGGAATCAAATCCTCTTAATTTAGCCAAATAGTCTTAATGATTAATTTTAGTCTTAGCATTTCATTAAAAAAATCAATAAGTTTTTTACAAGACAGCTAACATAGATACATGAAAAAATGATGAAAAATTGAATCATAAAATACATCAAGAAGAAAGAAAATTTAGCAAATTATTAATTATTTAGTTTATTTATTATGAGGAAAAAGGCTTTTTCAGATGCAGTCATTTTGGGTTGGACCATTAATGAAAAGTATTTAGTCATTCTGAGATACCAATTCATTCATTCATTTATTCAACAAATATTAACTAAAACCTGCTTGTGCCAGACTTGATGGTAGTCACCTAGGGGGTAAACATAAGAGTGGCAAAAGTACCTCCCTAGAGTTCACATTCCAGTATAGCAGACAGATATGTAAACAAATGATCTAAGGCACTCAAAGGAGAGACTTGATAGGGACCATTTCCACATATCACTACAACCCACCTAGGGTTGATTTAATCAGAATGTGACAGGTCACAGGGAGGGTTCCCACCAAGATTTCACAGGGCAATTTCTGGTAAGAAAAATAACCACTGATATTTTCATTAACTTGTATGAATAAGATACTTCCACATAATAGACAGCTCAAAAGTACTGAATAGATTATACCTTGTTGTGAATAAAAATAATTCAGTAGAAAGCTGAGATATAAATATGACTCATTTTGTGTTTTTTCTAATGGTTTAATCTTTAACTATTAAATATTTTTTGCATATGCATCTTTTGAAACATTAATTTTAGTTCAGAAAGCATCACTGAAAGCCCACTAAATAGCAGGGTGTTTGGCTCAAGCTTTGGTGTCACACTAAAAGGCATTGGTCATTTATAAGTTTATTTGACCTGTTTATTTATTGAATGTATTCTAAGTGCCAAGCTTTGTACACAGAGTTAGGGGTAAAAGAAAAAAAAAATCAAAGTAAGGACAATCCTTCCTAGCAGATTTAACATCTTCCTTGGGGGAAAAAGGCATTAATCAAATGATCAGAAAATGTATAATTATAAACTAATGTAAAGAAACAGTGAAAGGAGTGTCTAGGAAAATATAAATGAGGAAGTTAATCTAATTTTGGTTTCAAGGAAGCTTTCCCTGATAAAGTG
>PVKS010023771.1:15650-32017 GCA_004027875.1 Aplodontia rufa | reverse complement strand
TACACATTTTATACACATTTTATATTATTTTGTTAAAATCGTGTAAGGTTGTTCAAAAAATAAAAAAATAAAAAAAAAGAGAAAAAAAAAAAAAAGTTCCCCCAGGTCCGTATATTAAAGGGCTTAGTCTCAGCTTGGTATCATTGTGAGGAGGTGGAAAGTTTAAGAGGTTGGGGTTTGGAGAGGTCTTCCAGTAGGGGCCCTGCCCTTGAAGGAATTATTGAGACTCTGGTTTCTCCTCGTTCTCTTACATTCCCAGTCATGAGATGAATGTTGTTGCCATATACTCCTGTCACGCCACACTGTCTGGCCATGATCCCAAAGAGAGAGGGCCATCAATCATGAATGGAGACCTCTGAAACTACCTGGCAAAGTAAAGTTTTCCGCTTTATAAGCTATCTTATGTGTGTCTTTTTTTAATTTTTATTTTAAAGATAGAGGGACAGTGAGAGAGAGAGAGAGAGAGAGAGAGAGAGAGAGTCTTATTTAATTTTTCATGTGGCTTTTGTTGCTTGGACTCTGTTGTATACGTGGTGCTGGGGTTTGAACTTGCATACTTGCACATGACAGGCAAGTGTCATAACCGCTGAGTCACTGCTCCAGCCCAGTTTTTAAAATTTTTATTTTAGGTGTGTCTTAATGTAACAGAAATCTGATTAACATATACATCCACAGCATATGATGTTACTTAACAATAAAAAAGAGCAAACTATTGATACTTTGTCGGGAGTGTGGCCCTAGTGGTGGCGCTGATATCTACGCCTGCAGGTGACCACTCTCTCTGAGAGATTGCATGTTCAGTGACAGATGCAATGAGACAAGTTCTGTTTTAATATTCTTTATTTAACACAGCACTCGAGGGTATTAATATCACAATTCTCAAGGGATGTCACACTCTCCTACATTCTTATCTTAATCACAGCATACATAATATAATCTAATAATTACACACCACTTATAGGCTATTCTTAATGCAATAAACTCAAGGCAATAGGTAAGGAAGAATAAGCTCATAGTCCTCTCACCAGCATCGGTGTGAAGTCCATGGTTACCAGCAGAATGCACGCAGAGTTGTCAGGCAGGTCAGGTCAGGCACTCTCCAGGAGCCGAGGTCAAATTGCAGGGAGCTGAAGAATTGGGCAGGCAGACAGGCACTCTCCAGGGAGCTGAGATCAGGCGCTCTCCAGACAGAGTCCAGGTTGCTGGGTTCAGTGTAGCAAGCTACTTCAGACTCTGGCACGGAGTTGCTGGGTTTGATGGCAGGTTAAGCGGGTTGCAAGGGATGGAGAGGAGGCATGCAATGGGCATAAGGACCAATGTCAATACCCTTCCATTGTGGATTATGTCTCCGGATTTCTTGGTTGTAGGCCTCGGTTTTTATCCTCTTTTTGTGAGGTCCAGGCCCACTTGTGGGTTTTCTCATTAGTATGGATTTTGGGGGTAGGTCTCACTTGGTTAGCACATAGGGGTCCGCCTAATTGTGGGTTTTCTCCTTAGTATGGATTTTTGGGTAGGTCTCACAGCTGCTAATCTGCTGCGAGTTTACTGTTATCTGGGACAACGCAGGAGCTGTGGCTCAGGCTATGTTGCTTCACTGTGTAACTTGCGTTTTGGAAGCTTGCTTTGTGTACTAGACTATGTCTCTGTCCACTCTGGACATACTTGCAACCACTTGGATGTATTTCAAAGACATTAGTGAGCTAAAAACATAAATAACCCATCTCAATAAATATGACTACATTTATATGACATTCCCCAAATGATAAAATTATAGAGATGGAGAGCAAATTAATGGTTTCTAGGGTTAGGAATGCTGGGGGGAAAGTGGAGATGAATGTAAATATAGAAAGTTATAGGGAGATATTTGTAATGAAGAGTTAGATTTCTTGGTGATTACGTCAAAATCTATAGATATGATACAAGACAGAACTACATATACATGTTATATCAATGACAGTTTCCTTCTTTCGTTATGGTACTTTAATTACTGAAGGTGTAACCTCCTGTAACTGGAGGAAATTGATTTAAGGAGGAATGGACCTCTTTGATCTATCTTTACAACTTCCTGAGAATTGTCATTTTCTCAAACTAAAATGTTTACAAAATTGTATCATGTAAGCAGTAGATGACTAGCACTGTGTTGGAAAAGAAGGTGGTTTAGAATTTTATTTCTTAATTATTAGTTCAGGTAGAAAGTCAACCTAAAAGATGAACTAAAGTCATTGGTAAAAAGCAAAGTATGGGGTTGGTTACAAGCCCAGGTGCTCAGCCTATAATATCTTACCAGACAGATGTTGCAAAAATCCCAACAAAACAAAAATAAAAACCCCACCCCTTTTATGCTTATTTAAATGACAATACATTTAAAAATTGAATGATTGACAATATTTGTTTATGAATTTGTTAAAGATAATCTGTGAATAAGGGTCTTTATTCTGTCATTGTAGCTATGTAAGAAAGAAATTATTTTAGAGCTTTTGTTGTACTTAGCCATAACTCCATAACTATAATAGACATTCTGTACTGAATACTGTTATTTTATTTCAGAAATAAAGATATCATCAAAATTTAATCAAAATCTTGCACATTTACAAAAATACATCTGCTTATATAAAAGACATCAGAGTAAATAGTTATATCCCTAGCATAACTCTAGTTTCTCATGTGTTTGCTTCTTTGAACAGGTGCTTTTATTGTAGCTACAATGTGGAGTAGGAGATAAGAGCGATCAATCAGAGTTCACAATGGTTTGCAGAAGCAGGAGACAGTTGTGGTTAGAGATTCCACAGCACATGCTTCTGAGCGAGACAAGCATCTGCCTCGTGATGCCAGGAGCCAGCCTGTTAGCTATTCTATGACAGGTCATGCTGAAACTATTAAAATTTTATGCAATGAATTTTTTTCTGTGCTTTTACAATGTCTTCTGAGATTCTGAAAATGATTATCAAAATATACTCTAATTTTGCTCTTAGTTATCCTTTGCAATTTCCTGAGTTGGGGAAAACAAAGGCCTTTAGCCTAAATATAAAGTATAGTAATTTAAAACATTATAGAAGGGGCTGGAGCGATGGCTCAGCAGTTACGGTGCTTGCCTGGCATGTGTGAGGACATGGATTTGAATCACAGCACCATGTACACAATGAAGTGTCAGAGCAACAAAAGCCACACGAAAAACTAAATAAAATTGATTTTCTCTTTCTCTCACTGTCCCTCTCTCTTTAAAAAAGGTTATAAAAATAACATTTATCTAAAGAGGAATTAAACTTTATTTTTTAAAAAGTTTTATTCACTTTTTTTGTTGTGATTATTGTGATAGGAATCCTTAGCTTGATACCTTTTTTTTTTTTTAAAAGAGAGGGACAGTGAGAGAGAGAGAGAGAGAGAGAGAGAATCAAATCAATTTTATTTAAGTTTTCATGTGGCTTTCATTGCTCTGACACTTTGTTGTGTACATGGTGCTGGGGTTTGAACTCACATACTTGCATGTGCCAGGCAAGTGCTGTAACCGCTGAGCTAGCCCCAGCTTGATACCTTTTTAACAAAATTTTTAGTGTACAATACCAATACAGCATTGTTAGGTATAGGCACAATGTTGTACAGCGGGTTACTAGGACTTTTTCATCTTACCAAACTGAAACTTTATACTCTTTGAATAGCAAGCACCCATCCCACCTCCCCAATTTTTGGCAATGACCACTCTACTCTGTTTTTGAGATGCCTCATATATGTGGAATCATAGTGTTTGGTCCTTCTATGACTGGCGATCTCACTTGGCATAACACGGTTAGCTAGGTTCTTGCATATGGTGGCATTTCCTTTGTTTTGAAAGCTGAATAAGGTGCTGGAGTGGTGGCTGGTGATGTTAGATGCATTTTCGTATATCTGTTAGCCAATTGTATGTCTTTAGAGTAGTGTACATTCAAGGCTTTTGCCCATTTGAGTTAAAAAAAAAAGAGTTGTAGGACTTTCTTATGTATTAAAGATAATCTCATCATCAGGTTTGTTTGCAATTTTTTTCTCCACTCCAGAGGCTGCATTTTCACACTAGCGATGCTTCCTTTGGCACACAGACGCTCTTTAGTTTGACGTAGTTCATTTGTTCATTTTTAAATTGCTATTATCTGTGCTTTTGGTGCCATGCCTAGGAAATAGTTGCCAATGCCAATGCCGAGAGCCATTTCCCTATGTGCTCTAGGAGTTTCACAGTTTCAGATCTTGTGTTTAAGTCTTCAGCTGATGCATTTCGAGTTAATTTTCATATGTGGTATGAGGTGAAGGTCCAAATTCATTTTTCTGCATGTGAATACCCAGTTTTTCCTTGCAGCATTTACTGAAGAGACTGCTCTTTCTGCACCATGTATTCTTCATTGTTGATTGGTTGACTCTATCTGGTTTTCTTTCTGACTTCTCTATTCCGGACTAAATGTCTCTTTTTTTGCTGGCACCATAATCTTAATTCCTATAGTTCTGCAGCATATTTTGAAATCAGATAGCGTGATGCTTGTGACTGCAGTCTTGTTGCTCTGCATTGCTTTGGCTATGCAGAGCCTTTTCTTGTTCCATATGAATGTTAGGTTTTAAATATTTCTGTGAAAAATGTCATTGAGATTTTAAAAGGGATTCTATTAATTCTATAAATTTCTATGGATAGTATGGACATTTTAATAATATTAATTCTTCTAATTGATGAATATGAGGTCTTTCCATTCATTTGTATTTCTTCAATTTCTTTCATCAAAAATTTGTAGTTTTTAGCGTGCAGATCTTTCATGTTCTTGTTTGCTTATTTCTAACTATCTTTTTATTTTTGGTGTTCTTTTATTTTGTTATTATTATTATTATTTGAGTACTGGAGATTGAACCCAGGGTGCTTTACCATTGAGCCATATTCCCAGCCCTTTTTATATTTTTATTTTGAGATAGGATCTCACTAAGTTGCTGAGGCTGGCTTTGAACTTGTGATTCTCCTGCCTCAGCCTCCAGAGCTGCTGGGACTACAGGTGTGCACCACTGCATCTGGCTTTTGGTGCTATTATATATATATATATATATATATATATTTGAGAGAGACGGAGGGGGCTGGAGCCATGGCTCAGCGGATACAGTGCTTGCCTGGCTTGTCCAAGGATGAGGGTTCAAACTCCAGCACCACATACACAAGTAAGTGTCAGAACAACAAAAACCAGATGAAAATAAATAAAATTGATTCTTTCTTACTTTCTCTCTCTCACTGTCCCTCTCTCTCTAGGGAGAGAGAGAAAGAGAAATAATCTATTTTTTTCTTCTGGCCTTCGTTTCTCCAACCCTTGGTTGTGTATGTGGGGCTGGAGTTTGAACCCAGGTACTATACTAGGGCATGCAGGGCAAGTGCTCCAACTGCTAAGCCACTGCTCCAGTCTGTTTGGTGCTTTTTGAAATGGCAATATTTTCTTGATTTCTTTTTTAGATAGTTTATTGGTTTTGTTTTGCTTTGTTTTGTTTTTTGAGGGAAGGGGGAGAGAGAGAGAGGATGAGAGAGAGAGAGAGAGAGAGAAACAGAGAATCAACTTTATTTAGTTTTTCATCTGGTCTTTGTTTCTCTGACACTCAGTTGCTCATGTGCTGCTGGGGTTGGAACCCAGGTACTTGT
The DNA here is from genome assembly GCA_004027875.1 of Aplodontia rufa. NCBI lineage: Eukaryota > Metazoa > Chordata > Mammalia > Rodentia > Aplodontiidae > Aplodontia > Aplodontia rufa. The sequence goes on along the minus strand of PVKS010023771.1, from coordinate 26,388 downwards.
ATATACCAGGCAAGCACTCCAACTGCTGAGCCACCAATCCAGCCCCTAGATAGTTCATTGTCATGTATAGAAATGCATTGCTTTTGTGTGTTGATTTTACATCCTGAAGCTCTACTGCATCCATCATTTATTAATTCTAACTCTGTGTGTATGTAGGAGGGATGTTATGATTTTTTTTTAAGATAGAGGGACAGTGAGAGAGAGAGAGAGAAAGAGAGAATCAATTTTATTCATTTTTTCATGTGGCTTTTGTTGCTGCAACATTTTGCTGCGTACTTGGTGCTGGGTTAGAACCCGGGTCCTTGTGCATGCCAGGCAAGCATTGTAACTGATGAGCTACCGATCCAACCCTTATGATTTTTTTTAACATACCAGATTATATCATTTGAAAATAGATAGTTTTACTGCTTCCTTTCTAATTTGAGTGTTTTATTTCTTTTAGTTACCTACTTGCTTTTTCTAGGACTTCCAGTACTATGCTGAATAGAAATGATGATAGCACAAGTATCCTTGTCTTGGGCACCCTGATCTTATAGGAAAAGTGTTTGGCTTCTCACCATTGGGAATGATGTTGGCCGTGGGTTTCATATGAGGCCTTAACTGTGCTGAGATGCATTCCTTCTATACCTGGTTTGTGAAGAGTTGTAATCATGAAAGATGATTGATTTTGTAAAATGCTTTTCCACATCTGTTAATGTGATCATGTGATTGTTTTCCTTCATTATGTTAACACATGAAATGCTAATTGTTCTCATGTTGCAGCACAGGGATAAAATCCACTGATCATGGTACATAATCCTTTTCACTGTGCTGTTCAATTTGGTGTGTTAGTATTTTGTTGAGGATTTTGCATATACGCTTGTCATGGATATTGTTCTAGATTTCTTTTCTTATTATATCTTTGATTTTGATATAAAGGTAATTGTAGCCTCATAAAATGAGTTTGGAAGTGTTCTTTGTCCTTCAGTTTTTTTGTAAGAATTTAAGAAGAATCTTGTTTATTTAAATATTTGCTAGAGGGGGGCAAGAGCAGTGGCTTGGCGGTTATGGCACTTGCCTGGCACACACAAGTACACAGGTTCAAACCTCAGCACCCATATACACAACTAAGTGTCAAAGCAATGGAAGCCTTGTGAAAAACTCAATAAAAATTGATTCTCTCCATCTCTCTCCCTCTCTCTCTCTCTCTCTCTCTCACTGTCCTTCTCTCTTAAAAAAAAAGAAAATATTGTATTTAAAAAAATAAAAATAAATAAATATTTGCTAGAATGAGCTAGTGAAGGCATCTGGTCCTGGACTTTTCATTCTTCAGGGGCATTGGGGGAGGAGGACATTTTGAACTTCTGATCTCATCTCCCTATTTGTTATCAGCATGTTTAGATTTCTCTTTATCTTGATTTCTTTTGGTAGAGTGTATGTTTGCAGCAGTTCATCCATTTCTCCAAGTTATCCAATTTGTTCCCATGCTATTGATAATAGTAGTCTCATGATCCACTGCAGACTAATTTCTGTGGTGTAAGTTATCATTTCTCCACCTTCATTTCTGACTTCATTTATTTGACACACACACTCTCTTTCTTCTTCTTCTTCTCCTTCTTCTCCTTCTCCTTCTTCTTCTTTTCCTTCTCCTCCTCCTCCTCCTCCTCCTCCTCCTCCTCCTCCACCTCCTTCTTCTTCTTTTCTTCTTCTTCTTCTGTCATAGGCCAGGAGAATTTCTTCTGGGGAAAGGCTGATGTGGCCAAAGTGAAATTGCTTTTCCTAATCATTTCAATGTAGCGTTCTTGGTCTTGTGCTTGTCTGAGGTGCTACAACTTCTTACCTACATTCTAGATCACCCATGGAATTGTTTTAGTTCATGTATCATGTTAGTTTGGTGCTTCTTTGGGGAGATGAGAGTGGTGACCTCCTATTCCTCCACCTTGCCAATATCACACTCCCAAAGCTTATTTTTTTTCAGTGTTGTAAAAATACAAAACGAGATGACAGAAACTCCACAAATATAAAGGTAAAATTACAATGAAAAAATTAATCCTCTGCCATGGAATTTTAGTTTTCTATCCTTACACTTAAGTAGTGCCTTGCTATATTCTATGGTGTTATTATGAGCTTAATTTCACAGTGAAATACACTTTGAGCTCATGGTCCTCAAACTTGTCCATTAAAATCAGTCATAGAAAGAAATGACAGGTGCGCCATTGTGTTGAAAGCAGCATTATCTAATTTTGGGCTCTTAATCCCTCTCTAGACCATGTGAAATTCATCTGTCACTCTAACTTTTCTGTTTTAATCATATCAATTTGCCAAAGTACTAATTCCTTTGTATCTGTGTCCCTACCATTGTGCACACAGACTAAATGGACTCCAATTAATGTAATAATATGTTTCTAAAAAGCCATCACCATCCATAGGATTTAGCTTAGGCTGGAAGCTTCTCAGTCCAAATGATAGTTTTTATAAGACAAGAGCTGAATGCCCCTGCTTTGGGCTGGCTGAAAAAGAACCATGCCAAACAAAGGAACTATGACATAGCTGAATTTCTGCAAATTCCTGGGAGCTAGAAAAAAAATGCTTTATTTTTATGACCTTTGAACCACTGAACCTATAAATAAGAACTTACATGATCATTTTCTATCAATTTCCCTTTTACACTACACATATAAAACAGATTGTGATAGCGTTTTGTTAAGTTGTATCGGGCAAAGCTGTTGCTAACCAATATCTAGTGAGGGAGAGTTGAGCATTGGCCAATCCTTTTCTTTGCTTAGAAATTCCAAGAACTTAAATTTGGGGAAATTAAGATATTTATAGCGATCATAATTTGGCGTTAGCTTGTTTTCTTGGAATTAGGTCACCACTGGGCTGAGAGAAGAGGCTTCTTTTCATTCGCATATTTCTTCCCCAGCTGTTCTCCAGTTTTATGACTTTGAAATACAGAATAGGAATAGCAAAACTGAAGGGGAAAATTCTTGAATTTAAATCACATGGAGCACTCTTTTCACTTCATTTAACCTCTTCTATGACAACACCCAAGTGTTTTAGCAATAAAATTATACTGAAATGTTCTATGCTCAATTTTTTAGCTTTTGCTTGTATAAAATCCTTAGCACCACTTAAGATTCAATTAAAGTTATTAAGACATATTTTGGATATGTTATTTTATTCAAATTATGAAAATGGCCGTTAATGCTATTTAAAGGATTCATTTATGCTTTTTAAACACTTATTGCTCTCTTTGCACAGCGGTATGCCAGCCACCACCAACGTATAGATAAAACGAATTTCTGCTTTTAAAGAATTCACAGGCTAGTGCTCGGTTGAAACATGAACAATAGTTTTTAATACAATGTGAAAAATGCTTTTTTATTGAATAGTCTCTGGAATAAATAGAATAGGGTGTAGAAAACAACTCTTACTTTGATAGCCTTTTAAAAAATAGGATGACTTCCCATTGATTTTGCTGCAGAAATGAATAATTTATCAAATTCTCAATTTTACTTTTTCCTAAAACTGTTTTTTAGAGTCTTGACTCTTAAATATTAGGTCCCTTGGGTTTGTCCCTCTGACATCCCTATTATTCTGGCCTCAACTATATATTGCCTGGGTTAATTGCCACTATATTGGGTGGCACCGTCCACCCAGAGTGAGACCAGCCCTCTAACTTTTGAATGGGCTTTTACATTCTTTCTGACTGCTTCATGCTAAGATGTGGAATCATGCCTTTTTTTTTTTTTTCAATTCCTCATGACAGACAACATTTGTCATATGGTCACGTGAGACTTGACCATGCTGGAAGGTAAATGCTGCATAGGAGACAATTTACTGTTATTGTACAGCTGCACGCTACCCTGCCGTGTTTGCCGGCCCACTTCCTCTCCACATTCAGTCTGCCTTCACCAATGGGAGAACCAAGAAGCCTGATTCCCTGTGCAGACTAAGCCTGTAAAACTAATGGAGCCAACGGAAGATGCTCATGCTTCTCCGCCTGGGGGCACCTCTTGAGGCTCCCTTTCTGCCATGGTATCAAAATCCTTCCAGTATACCTGACTCTGATGATTGAAGCAAAATTCCACTCCTGTCCATAATACACACATATTCAAACAATACCAACTAGTGTGAGATCAGTGTATTTCTAGAATTCTGAACTATATAATGTTATTTAATACTTTGTTGAGTCAAAAATTGTCCAATCCAGGCTAAAGTACAACAATTATCACATTTTGTTTTCATTCTTTTCCCACCAAATTAAAAAACAAACAAACAAAAAAGATGAAAAACTAAAGTAAACTAAATTTAGGTTCTAATCTCAACAAAGTTCTTCTCATTTTCTGTATATAAAAATTAAACTGTCAGCATAATAATTCACCAAATGGCAGTTTGAATTCTTTAGGAGACTTTCACTGAATTATTATCCAAAAAATGACTATTCATATCAGTTTACCACCATAATTAATCTGAATATTGTAGAAAGGATATACATATGCTTCATAATAATAATATTATACTCTTCTTAACCATATGAACTTTTAACAATACAATTATAGAGGTAAATACATGTATAATCAATTATTCATGCATTAATACAGCACACATATGCATATGCATATTAATATGTATAGTACATCTCCTGTAACTGTGTATGGTCTAGGAGGTGGTCTTTTAAACAAAATGAAGTACTTGCCTTCATGGAGCTTATTTTCCAGTGCAGAAGAAAGATAAATTAAAAGAAAAATAAAGTATCTATTGTTTTAAGTGGGATTAATAAGTACATAAAGAAAAGTGATGCAGGAAAAGAAAGACTAATTTGTGTTTTTAATTAAGATATAGTTTTTAGCATTCTTTTCTGGACAAGTTCCCAGTAGAGATCAGACGGAAGTCATGTGAATATCTGGGGCAAGAGCATTACCATCTGGGGGAAAGAAAGTAATAGACCCCAAGAGAACAAGCAGCAAGAAGTCCAATATAGCTAGAGAGATCAATGAAAGTGATGAGTGGAAACACTGGAGAAAGCCCAGGACTGAACCACATAGAACTATGTAGGTTATGGAATGTACTTTGAATTTTATTCTCAATTTCATGAAAAATTAGAATTAGGCATAATTTCGAGCAATGAAAAATATATAGCTTAGGAAAGGTAGAATACAAATTCTCATTCATGTAGGCATGCTGTTCAGCTTCCTGAAACTGCAGGGCTCTAGCCTTTCTCTCTCTTGCTATTTAATCATCCTTCTCATGTGACTTCTGCTTCAGGGACTGAAATGGTTGAATGAGCTCCAGTCATCAAATTGACATTTCAACCATCAGAAACTAAAAAGAAGAAAAGAAAAAGGAAAAAAAAAAAACGCCTCTATAAAATTTTGCATTCTGCTTCCATTCCATTGAATAGAACCAAATCTTATAGCTACCCCCAGCTCTGAGAGAAAGCAGGAAATGTCATTTTCACTATAGTCATTTGTTTCGTCATACATCTGAGCTCAATTTCCAAAGAAAGAGTAAGTCGACATTGGAGGATGATGAGTCAGCTCCATAGACAGTCACTGGAGAGTGCCAAGCACAAACACGACACAAACCAATTTATGTCATTGCCTTAGCCTTTTGTATCACTATGATCCAAGTACCTGACATAACCAACTTAGAGGAATGCTTGATTTTGTCTCACAGGGCTTTCAGTTCGTAGCTGGCTAGGTCCCAGGCAGAAACACGGCAGGAGGACATGGTGGAGTAAAGCTGCTCAGCCCGGGGCAGCTGGGAAGCACCGGGAACTAGCCAGGAAGGGGTCAGGGATAAGACACATACTTCCAAGGTGTCCCCCGACCCACCGACCCACTTCCTCCCACGAGGCCCAGCCACATAGAGTTTCCACCACCGCCCACTGTTGTCGTGGAATTATCAACCCATCAGCGGATTAGTTCACTGATGACGCTGAGCCCCAATGATCTAATCACTGCCCAAGAGCTCCACTTCTGAACACTGGTGCATTGGAGGCGAGGCCTTCAACACATGAGTCTTTAGGGGACATCTAATATCCAAACCATAAGAATTATCAAAGGATCCTTTGTTTGCTGTGTGGACTCCAGAGTTCAAGCCGGGAGACCACCTAAAAGTCTACGACAGTAATCTAAATTCTCTTAAGGTCATCCTAGCAATGGTTTAATAGATCTGTAGTTGTAAAGTTTAGCTTAGAACTAGTCAAATATCAGATGTTGCTTCCTTATGTTTTTATTTTCTTGATTATTCACTTAACATTGATTCAAAAATACAGTTAGCAACATAGGAGACTGAGGCAGAAGGATTTCAAGTTTGAGGCCATCCTCAGCAAGTAAGTGAGGCTCTAAACAACTTAATGAGAGGGGCTGGAGCTGTGTGGCTCAGTGGTTAAAGTGCTTGTCTGGCAACCACAAGTACTCTGGTTCAAATCCCAGCATCAACTAAAGGTCTGAGAAAGGAAAGCCAGATGAAAAAATTAATAAAATTGATTCTCTCACTCTCTCCCTCTCAAAAAAAAAAAAAAAAAAAAGCCCACCACCAACAACTTAGTGAGACCCTCGTTCAAAATAAAAAAATAAAATGGACTGAGGGAAGTGGCTGACTGGTAAAGCCCCTATGGATTCAATCTCTAGTATAAGACAATAAATAAATAAAAAATAAAAACAAAAAAACCAAAAAGCCAAAACTCCCAATCAATATAGAAAACTTTTCTGTACTCTTACTCCAATGAAATGCTAACCAAATTTCATTGAAAGAAAAGTTTATTTGTATATTAAATATAAAACTTCTACATTTATTACAAAACAAATTAACATGCATTCGGTAGATTGCCAGCCTTTAGAGAAATCATTGAAATCAACATTATCCACCACAGAACGCAATCTACGACAAAACACTTCCTATCATTCTCTTGCCAGCCTAGATGGACTAGATTTTGAAATGTAATTTCCACTTAATAAAATATCTCTTCTGTGAGAAGTCAGACTAGAGAGAGAGAGAGAGAGAAGAGAGAGTGAGAGAGCATGTGCATGAGACAGATATTGTCATTATTTTTTTTTTTTTTAAGAGAGAGGGACAGTGAGAGAGAGAAAGAGAGAAACAATTTTTTATTTAGTTTTTCATGTGGCTTTCGTTGCTCCAAGTCTTCGTTGTGCATGTGGTGCTGGGTTTTGAACTCATGCCAGGCAAGCGCTGTAACCGCCAAGCCACCACTCCATCTCCAGATATATTGTCATTCTTATGGAGGGCAAAGGTTGAAAGCAACAAAAAAGATAATCTTGACAAGTTTCTCAGAATTTTGACTGTTTCCCTGCAATTTCCCTGTCATTGCTCCCACACTTGGTTGTGCACATGGTACTGGGGTTTGAACCCGTGTCCTCATGCATGCCAGGCAAGCACTGTTACTGATGAGCCACCGCTCCAGCCCCTATTAGTCATTCTTAATAATATACAGATTTTTTTTTCACCAAGAAGAGAAAAATTCTGGTTCATTTCTGAGCAGATGTATCTTCCAAGTTGGCAGTGAAAATGCAGTTTGTGGTATACATGCCCAAGGCCAAAGTAGAGGGGGAGAAAAATATAAGAAAAAGGAGAGCCAGGAAACAAGCCATTACATTTTCATCAGCCAAAGTGCACTGAATGTGGTTTCCAAAGTGACTCTATGTGCTTGATGACTTGATATTACGGTCAGATGATTGGGCAGTGATATGATGAAGGGTATTAGGAATCTCCCACTGATTATGAATATTTACTTCTTTTTAGTGTTTTTATTGGTACATTATAGTTATACATGATATTGGGTTCATTTTGACATAATAATGCATGTATGAACTATAACTTGCTCCATTTTAGTCTCCAGTCCTGACTTTGCCCTCTCCTCCTGCCTCCCCTGTGTACCTTCCTCTACTTTACTGGTCATCCATTTATTTATTTATAGTATTTTTAATTACTGCTTTATAGATATGCATAAAAGTGAAATTCACTGTGGTACATTCATGTATGTACATAGCGTAATTTAGTCATTTTAATTCCACTGTTCCTCCCACTATCCTGCTCAATCCCCTTCCTCTATTCCACAGATCTCCCTTTAGTTTTTGTGGGATTACCCACTCTCCCTGCCCCTTTTTCTTCCTTATTTTGGTTTAGTTTCTGCATATGAGAGAAAACTTCCATCTTGACTTTCTGGGTCTGGTTTATTTAATTTAGCATGATATTCTTCAATTCCATCCATTTTCCTGCAAATGTTATAATTTATTCTTCTTTATGACTGAGTAAAATTTCATTGTGGATATATACCACATTTTCTTTATCCATTTGTCTGTTGATGGGCACCAGGGTTGGTTCCATAACTTGGCTATTGTGAATTGTGCTGCTATAAAGATTGATATGCCTATATCATTACAGTATGCTGATTTTAGTTCTTTAGGATAAATAGCAAGGAGTGGGAGAACTGGGTCATATGGTCGTTCCATTCTTATTTTTTTGAGGAATCTCCATGTTGCTTTCCAGAGTGGTTCTACCAGTCTGCAATCCCACCAACAGCGTATGAGTGTACATTTTCCTCACAACCATGCCTGCAGTTATTATTGTTTGTATTCTTGATGATTGACATTCTGACTGGAGTGAGATGAAATCTTAGTGTAACACTGTTTTGCTTTATATTTCCTTGACTGCTAGGAATATTGAACATTTTTTCCAAATATTTATTGATCATTTGTGTTTCTTCTTTTGCCCATTTATTGATTGGTTTTTTCCTTTTGGTGTTGAGCTTTTTGAATCATTCATATATTAATCCCCTGTCAGTGGAGCAGCTGGCAAAGATTTTCCATTCTGTGGGCTCTCTCTCTTCACACTCTTAACTGTTTTGTTTGCTGTGTAGAAGCTTTTTAATTTGATATAGTCTTGGTTTTATTTCTTGATCTTCAGTGGTCTTGTTAAGGAAGTCAGTGCCTGCACCAATATGTTGCAACATTTTTTTTTTTTTGAGAGGGACAATGAGAGACAGAAAAAGAGAGAGAGAGAGAGGGAGAGAGAGAGAGACAGAAAGAAACAATTTTTTTAAATTTAGTTTTTCATGTGGCATTTGTTGCTCCAAGACTTTGCTGCGTATGTGGTGCTGGGGTTTGAACTCATGTACGGGCGCATGCTGGGTAAGTGACATAGCTGCCGAGCCAGCGCTCCAGCTCCAATATTGCAGTATTGAGCCTATGTTTTCTTCTAGAAGTTGCAATGTTTCTGGTCTGCCTTAACTCCTAGGTCTTTGATCCAATTTGAGTTGACTTTTGGGCAGGGTGAAATATACAGATCTGGTTCCATTCTTTTCTATACAGATATCAAGGTTTTCCAGCACCATTTGTTAGAAAAGCTGCATTTTCTCCAGCGTATGCTTTTTGCCACCTTTTACTTCTTTCAGCGAAAGCACTCACATAGGAAAGCACCACTCTGAGAGTCAGTGGCACAGAAAAGACTCCAAAGTCTGTTTTCTTTTTTTTTCATTTTGTGTTTTTTTTATTATTTATTATTAATGGCTTTTAAAATATATTTTATTAAGGACTTGAGTTATTGTACAATCATAATTGCATTTAAAGTAACACTATGATATGCATATACACTTAAACCAGAATTAACCCCTAGATCCCTTCTATTCTCTCTCCCTCTCCCCTCCCCTACCTACTCTACCCCCCCACTACATATCTATGATTGCCCTAGATTATGTGTTACTATGCCTTTGTTGGGTCTAGTACATGAGATTAACTACCTTTCACGCAGGCCTGGGTTTAGCTCCAGCCTCCACAAATGAGTGAAAACATTCGACCCTTGACTCTCTTGAGTTTGGCTAACTTTGTTCAATATGATTTCTTCCATCGCTATCCATTTACCTTCAAAGGCTGCAATTTCCTTCCTTGTTTCTAATTGCTGAGTAGAACTCTATGGTATATATATACCACAGTTTTTGGATCCATTCATCCAATGAGGGGCATCTGGGTGGTTCCATAATTTAGCTGTTGTAAACTGAGCTGCTATGAACATAGATTTTGCTGTGTCGCTGTAATGTGCAGATTCTAACTCCTTTGGGAAAATGCCCAGAAGAAGGATTGCTGGATTGTATGATGAGTCCATCCCTAATATTTTGAGTATTCTCTACACTGATTTCCAGAGCAGCTCTACCAGTCTGCAGCTCTACCAACAGTGTGCTAGTGTCCCTATCTCCCCACAACCCCTCCAGCATCTGTTATTGTGTATATTCTTCATCTTTGCCGATCTGACTGAGGTGAAATCTTAATGTAGTTTTCATTTGCATTTCTCTGATTACTAGTGATTTAGAACATTTTCTCATGTATTCATTGACTTGCTCAATGTCCTGTGTTGAGAAGCTTAGGTTTAGCTCTTTGGCCCATTTATTAGTTGAACTGTTTGTGTATTTGATATTAAGGTTTTTGAGGACTTTGTAAATTCTGGATATTAGTCCCCTGTCAGAAGAATCATAGACCATGATTATCTCCCATTCTGTAGATTGTCTCTTGACAATTTTGACCAATTCCTTTGCTGTGCAAAAGCTTTTTAGCTTAATGGCCTCCCACTCATTGATTTTTGACTTTAATTCTTTCACTTTAGGAGTCTTGTTGAGGAAGTCTTTGCCTAAAGTCTGTTTTCTAAGGGCAGTAGAATGCCTGAGGAGCTATCTACCTGTGAATCGCGTAGGAAGAATTATTTCAATATTTTTGTACTTTATTGTGGTAAGAATTGGAGTTTA
>PVKS010023771.1:0-15550 GCA_004027875.1 Aplodontia rufa | reverse complement strand
TACCCCCCCACACACACTTACAATGTCATGTTGGTTCTATTAGGAGGTCCTAAATTTAGTTTAACCATAGTAACCCCATCACAGTTGAAGAAGGGTTAGGAACTAAAATGTAGCGGTTGCTTCAAAAGTTGTTCACAGGTCAGTAAATTGCAATTTCCCAAAATTTTATTTCATTCCTTTGTAGATGAATGTAAATGTTATAGATGTTTAGATATATAATGAAAAGAACACCCTAATTCATGAACACTAGTGTTGGTGAAGGTCAACCATTACAGTTATGAACTGGAAAATACCAAAAGGTCTTCTTTATTAAAAAGTAAATCTTCATTTTAAAATTTAAAATTAGGATTCAAGCTTCTCATTATGTCCTAGAATTATTTAATCAAGGATAGAAAACATTCATGCTATGAGAAAGAATGATGCCTTTACTAATTTAAAACTCCTCATGTCTTTAAAATGTCTATTTGGAAGAATATGAAATACTGTAGGAATTCAAACTTGGTAAGTACAGTGTTCACCAAGGAAAATGTTGCCACATCCTACCAAAATATTAAATGGGAGTTCAATTTCAATGAATCATAGATGATGGAATTTGTTCCTTCCATAGCGATTATCTTTTAAAATAGATAAATATTGTCTTGCTTGTATGTTGCTTCTAGTCATCCCACTAAGTGGTACCAATCTGAGGAGCGGGAAATGATTCCTAATTTGATTTTTCTTCAAATAATTACAGTGTAAGAATTTAATTGCTACTAGGGTGAAAGACAGAAACCTAATGAACAAATAATATTCTTAACTAGTAAATAAGTTAGTGGATGGCATTTTGGAGGAAGATAGCACAGCAAATGCATAGCGATTAAAAAAACTAGGTAAAATTAAGAAATGCTAAAAACTGTGGCATGAATCATTAAGATGGGAGATTACAGAATTAGTGGATTGGGAGTTAAGTTTTGCATGATGGACTTCCACAAAGAAATAGGTCCCATATTGTAAAAAATTTTGGGTAAAATCTTGAGAGTTATTTTCTTCTGCACATAAATTCATATATTAAACAAAAGTCATTCTGCAAATTATACAACTTGATTCTGAATAGTCCAAGTATCAGTGGTCACCTAAATTCAAATTTCTCAATATGCCCTTCAAAATAGTGCAAATCAACCAAAACAACAAAGAAATCCACAGGAATGTCATGTCTTCAGTATAAACAGAAAGCAGAGAATATTATCCACTTCAAGTTACCTGTGAGAAAAGTAACATCTTTTTTTAAAAAGTAGAACTATTTCTTTGAGCTTTCTCTCACTTTTGCAGAGAATAGGAGGATAGCTATTTGAAAAACTCATTAAATACCAGAGAAGAAAACAGAGCTTAAGATTAAAGTTAACTTACCACCAGAAAAAAAGGAAGTCTATGTTAAGTACTATAATGATGAAAATAAGCTCTTGAATATCAATGCACTGGCTGCAGAAAGGAGACATAAAAGAGTGCAATCAGGACAGTTATTGCTTCTGGCATTAACAGGATGAGAGAGAGAGAGGGAGAGATATGAATTACAGAAATTATGCAATGGAGGATGAAAAAGGAACAAGTATAGAAAAATTTAGGAAACTGAGAGATAACAGAAAAAAATCATAGAACAAAACATAAAAACTGTCACATTATCAATTAAAGAAGTATCACTTTCCCTCGCTGACAAGGGAGGAGAGAGGTCATCTTTCAACTAAGAGTATTTGAAATTACTCAAAGCCAAAAATCATGAAATTCAAGGTAAGAGATGTTTAGACTCCCACATAAAAGTATATGAGATGAAAACAAAACATGAGAATACAAGTATTTTGGTGAATGAAACTTTCCCTTCTATGCACACAGAGTGGAAATTGAACTGATATTCTCAAGTAAGGTAAATAGTCTCAAGAACTTGGTTATACTTAAAAAAAAATAAACCTCTGAATAACCATGAATCAGAAAATTAAAAGGGAAAGAAATGTTCCAAAAGCATGAAGAAGCAAAATGGTACTTGCTTGTTCTGAGGAAGAAGTAAGAAAAGGATAAAAATCACATAATAAAGATGAACTTAAAAGATGCCTAAGAAATAAAAATAAGGAAACATCAAAAAGAGTGAAAATTTTAAGATTGGTTAGAGTCATGGTGAATCAGACAAGCAAAGCAGAATGACATGAATAAAATCAAAGTTACTGATCGGGAAAAACAGAACTGAAATAAAAGTAGCATTTATATTTTTAAGCAGGAAAACTTTCCAGAAATAAAGTCGACATAGAGCAGCAGGGCTTCTCAGTTACCTGTGAAAACCAATTCAGAATAATCAAACTGTAGATCTTGTTTAGTGAAACTATTAAACTTCAAAGATACAGAGAAGAATTACCTGGTCCTCCCAGACTAAATAAATAAATAAGCAAACCAATCAATCAACCAACCAACCAATACATAAATACATTTCATAAAATTAGAATACCACCAGTATTTTTAGAAGCAACATATAAAGACAACAAGCAACATTTTCAGGACACTCAGAGAAAGAACAGAGGAACAAAGACTTTCTTATCTAGGCACACTGTCCTTCAAGTATCAAGGCTATAGAGATAAGAAATTTTAAAATATCCAAGATATAGGGATTTCTTAAATAATCAAAGAAAGAAAAGATTTATCCAACTAAGACATTATAAGAAACTTCATAAAATAATTGCTGGCATGTAGCATTTTTAATTGAGGATCTAATTATAAGACAAAGGTGGATGAGTGTTAAAGAATAATACACAGACTGAGAAAGCAGCTCAGTGGTAGAATGTCTGCTTAGTGTGCATGAGGCCCTAAGCTTAATCCCCAGCGTGTAAACAAATTTTTCTTTTTCCCATATTTGTATGGGTGCATTGTAATCGTACATTGTGGTGGGAATTGTTGTTACATGGTGATACATGGACATGATGTAACAATACAATTTGGCCAATATTCCCCAATATTTCCCCTTTCCCTCTCCCTTTTCCTCCCCCTGGTCCCTTTCTTCTACTCAGTTGATCTCCCTTTGGTCTTCACGAGGTCTCTCACCCCACATTTCTTTTCCTTTTCGCTCTCTGGCTTCCACATATGAAAGAACACATATAAGTCTTGACAATTTGAGCTTGGTTTATTTTACTGAACATAATAACAGTCTCAGTTTCCATCCATTTTTCTGCAAATGACATAATTTCATTTTTCTTTATGGCTGAATGAGACTCCATTGTGTGTATATACTATATTTTCTTCCATTCATCCATTTAAGGGCACCTGTACTGGCTCCATAATTTGGCTGTTGTGAATTTTGCTACTATAAACATGGGTATGCATATGTTGCTATAGTATGCTGCCTTTAATTCTTTAGGAGTAAAATACCTGGGTCATATGGTGTTTAAATTCCCAGTCTTTTGAGGAACCTTCATACCGATTTCCATAGTGGTTGTGCAAATCTCACCAACAGTCTATGAGTGTTCTTTTTTCTCTGCATCCTCTCCAAAATTGTTTATTGTTTGAACTCTTGGTGGCTGCCATTCTAACTGGAGTGAGATGAAATCTTAGTGTCATTTCAATTAGCATTTCCCTGAGTGCTAGGGTTGTTAAACTTTTTTTGTATATTTTTAGGTCATTTGAATTTCTTCTTTTGAGAAGTATAAGTTCAGCTTATTTGCCCATTTATTGAATTTTGTTATGAAGTTTTTAAAATTCTATATGTTCTCTGTATTCATCCTTGTTAGAAGAGTAGCTGGCAAAGATTTTCTCCCATTCTATAGGTTCTCTGTTGACATTCTTGATTATTTCCTTTTCTGTGCAAAAACTTTTTAATTTAATGGTGTCCCACTTAATAATGTCTGGCATTACATCCTGACACTTAGGGGTCCTAGTGAGAAAGTTATTGTCTGAACCTCTATGCTGGAGTATTGATTCTAAGTTTTCTTCTAGGAGTCTCATAGTTTCTAAACTAATCCCTAGATGTTTATCCATTTTGAGTTGATTTTTTTGTGCAGGGTGAGAGGTAAATCTCATTCTACAGATGGATAGCCAGTTTACCCAGCACCATTTATAAAGATTATTTTCTTTTATCCAATGTAAGTTTTTGGTGCCTATTATGGTTTGGATATGAGATGTCCCCCCAAATCACCTGTTAATGCAGGAATATTTAGAGGTGAAAAGATTAGATTATGAGTGCGGTAACCTAATTATTTCCCTAGTTTGAACAAACTGGCTGAATGGCAACATAGACCAGAGTGTGTGGCTAGACAGGTGCATCACTGGAAGGGTGCATCTCCCCTTCCCCTATTTTCCTCCCTGCTTCCTGACCCACCATGGGTGAAGCACAGTTTTACTAGGCTGGACCCTTCTCTCATTATGTTTGCCTCAGCTTGGGCCCAGAGGCATGGAATTGGCTGTCTATGGACTGAGACCTTCAAAACCATAAAGCCCAGAAAAAATTTTTTCCTCTAAATTGCTCTCATGGGATATTTTGGTCATAGTGAAACAAAAGCTGACTTAAACAGCACTTCATCAGGTCATGTGTCTATAAAATATCTATTCCTTCTAGGTTTTCCAATTTATTGGAGTATAAGTTTTCAAATAATCCCTAATGAATCCCTGAGTTTCTGTGAGGTTTCTGGTGATTTTTCCTTTTTCACCTCTAATTTTATTAATTTATACCTTCTCTTTTTCTTTGGTCATATTATCTAAGAGCTTATCAACCTTACTTATCTTTCAAAGAACCAATCCTTTGTTTCATTGATCCTTTGGGTTTTTTTTTTTAATCTTCTTTTTTAAATTTTGGCTTTGATCTTAATTATTTCCCTCCTTCAAATGATTTTGGAATTGGTTTCTTCTTGTTTTTCAAAAGTTTTGCAATGCAATAATAGGTTGTTTATTTAGGATTTTTCTGATTTTCTCATGTAGGCATGTATAGCTAGAAACTTCCCTCTTAGAACTACCTTCATAGTGTCCGAAAGGTTTGGTATGTTGTATGACTGTTCTTGTTTGAGTCTAAGAATTTTTAAATTTCTCCTCTGATTTATTCTATCACCCATTCATCATTCAAAAGTGTATTGTTCAGGGACTGGAGAGGTGGCTCAGCCTGGCATGCACAAGGCCCTAGGTTTGAGCCCCAGGACCACTTATACAACACAACTAAGTGGAGGAAAACTAAAAACTAGATGATAAAATAAAATTAACTCTCTTCCACTCTTTTTCTTTCTCTTTCAAACAAAGTGCATTGCTATATACCCCATGTGTTTATTGTTTCTGTAGGTTTTTCTTTTTTGTGTGTGTCGACTTCTAATTTCATTCCATTACAATCAGATGAGTTGCAAGAAATTATATCTCTTTTTTTGGTGCGTTTGCTAAGAGTTGTTTTTGGCCTAAAATATGGTCTATTTTAAGGAAGGCTCCACGAGCATCCAAGAAGGTGAATTTGGCTGCTGTTGGACGAAATATTCTAGGGATGTCTGTAAAGTACATTTGATTTCTAATATTCTTAGTTCTGAAGAGTCTTTATAGAGTATATGTCCTGATGACCTATCTACTGGTGAGAGATGTGTGTTGAAATCATACAATATTATTGTACTAGGGTTTGTGTGATTTTTTTTAAATTGAGGAATATTTGTTTTTTTTTTTTTTGTGGTATTGAGGATTGAACACAAAGGTGCTTAACCACTGAGCCATATCCCCAGCCCTTTTTATTTTGTATTTTGAAACAGTGTCTCACTATGTTGCTTAAGGCTTTGCTAAGTTGCTGAATTTGCGATCCTCCTGCCTCAGGCTCCTGAGCTGCTGGGATTACAGGTGTGTACCACTGTGCCTGATTTAAGTAATAATGTGTGTTTCATATAATTAGGTGTACCAAGATTTAGGACATAAATATTTATTATTGTTATGTCCTCTTGTTGGACTGTTCCGTTCACAAATATGAAGTGGCTTTATCTTCTTTGATGAATTTTGGCTTGAAGTCTGCATTGTTGGATATGAGAGTAGATGCTCATGCTTGTTTCTGAGTTCCATTTGTATGGTATGTCAATTTTCATTTTTCTCTTTTCAGCTGTGGATGTCTTTGCCTGAACAGCAAGTCTCTTGCAAACAATATAAAGTTGGGTTTTGGTTTTAGTCCATTCTGACAGCATATGCTTTAATTACAGAGTTGAAACCATTTATATTCAATGTAATAGAGAGTTATTTATTAATTCCTACCATTTTGATTTATTTTTAATGTTTAATTTGGTTCTGTTGAAGAATATCTAAGCAAATGAGAATGAAAGTTCTCATTTCAATCAAATGAAGATTTATCCATTTGTTCAGTCTGAGGTTTGTTTTTGATTTCTTCCATATGAAACATTGCCTTAAGTATTTTCTGTAGTGTCATCTTAGCAGTCATGAATTTTTTCAGTTTGTGCTTATCTTGGAAGGTTCTTATTTTTTCTTTGATTCTGAAGAATAGTTTTGCTGGACATAGCAATCTTGGTTGACAGCTATTTTCTTTCAGGGCTTGGAACACATGATTCTAAGTCCTTCTGGATTTCAGAGAGTGTGGTAAGAAATCAAAGTAATTTTGATTGGTTTGCCTCCAAATGTGACTTTCATTTCACTCTTGAGGCTTTAAAAAATCTATCCTTGTTCTGTATGTTAAGAATTTTAATTATAATGTGCTGTGGAGAAGTTCTTTTTTGATTTTTTCTGTTTCAGATTCTGAATGCCTCCTGTATCTGGATGTCATTTCATTCTTGAGGTTTGGAAAACTTTGTTATTATTTCCATGAGTGAAATAATAACAGAAACCTGGATAGCCTGAAGAGCATCCATCTCTCAGTACTCTTCAATTCCAGTGATTCTTAAATTTGGTTTCAATGTTGTCCTGGAGTTCTATATTCTGGCTCTGGTTTCTTATTTTCTTTTCTTTAATGCTTTCTAACTTTCAAGGCTGGCCATTTTGTCTTATAGCTCTGAGAATCTGTCTTTTACCTAGCTGAAACCGCTGAGCCACCGCTCCAGCCCCCTACTTATGTTTTAAAATAAGTAAGTATTGAAAACATATGACATAGTAAAAGCAAATGTAACAGATATAGCAATTATACCTTGAATAATTGTACAGAGGAGAGACTAAGTGTTATCAGTCATTTCAATAAATATGTATGGACTTAATTGTTAAAAGAAAAAGTTCTTGATTTAACTCACAAAGTAAAGTCCAATTTTTGAGATATACAAAAACACATCTAAATAAATGGATTCAGAGAGGTTGAAAACTTAGGATGTGCAGAGGACCACCAGGCAAATGGAAACAAGAAGCATGGGTTGCCACTGTGATAGCAAAGAACGTTCAAGTCCAAGTGGTTTAGACATACCCCCCCACCAAAAAAAAAGAAAAGAAAAAGAGGCCCATTTAATCTCAAACCAACAATACAAAATGAAGGTATCATAGTCATTATAAATACCTGTGTTTGAAATTATTACCTTCATAAAGCAGATTCTATAGGCCATATATGAAGACATTAGTAGAATAATATTAAAAATTAGGGATTTTTATGCATCTCTCTAAGATTAAAATGACAAATAACAAATATATAAAAGAACTCACTCTCTCACCATCATAAAATCAAAGCAATTATAGGCTCAACCATCACATGCTGACCCATCATAAGTCAAGGGATGTTTGTAGCTATAACACCAAATGCTGATGAGGATGTTTAGAAACCGGATCACCCATACATGCTGGTAGAAATGTAAAATGGTGCAGTCTCGAAAAATGTATGGCACAAAAACAAAAAACAAAAAACAAAAACATTTAACTATCGTACAACCCAGCAATCAAACTCTTGAGGATGTATCTCAGGGCAATAAAAACTATCCATACAAAATTCAGGATACAAGTGTTTGTAAGCAACTTCTTTCATAACAGTTTAAAACTGGATACAATCCAGATATTCCTGGACAGGAGAAGGAGCAGCATGGTAGTATTCTATGTAAAACGGGATTGCTATTGGTTACAATCCAGATATTCCTGGACAGGAGAAGGAGCAGCATGGTAGTATTCTATGTAAAACGGGATTGCTATTGGTAAATACAATTTGCTGTTCATACACACACTTTGGATGGTCTTGAGGTTTGCTGAGTGGAAAAGGCTGATATTGATCTTAAAAGACTACAGGGAGGGGGAGGGATTAGGAAGGATATCTAGGAGACTGGAGGGTGGGAATATGGGGGAACCATCTCAGAAAGAGATCTCTGACCTCCATGAGATGTCCATTTAACTCAGGGGTTCTTCTGGGGGAAACATAGAATCACGGGGAACCCAAGGGGGGCATCCACGACATGGCATTAGCCTTGGATAGCTATTTATATATACATTTGTTCTTGATTGTTTGACAATGTTTCTCCCTCAATTGTAACTCCATATTCATCTAATAAAAAAAAGGCTATGATTCCATTTCTGTAGCATTCTTTTGTTTTTAAAGAGAGAGAGACAATGCTAATTTTATTTTTCATCTGGTTTTTGTTGTCCCACCAATTAGTTATATACGTGGTGCTGTGGATCAAGCCGGTCCTCGCACATGCCAGGCAAGTGCTCTACCACTAAGTCATTTCTCTAGCCCTCTGTAGCATTCTTAAAATGACAAAATTATACTGATTGGGAATAGACTTATTTTTGCTGTAGGGAAAGAACTAGTTCATTGTGGTCATAAAAGGGTAGTCAAGAGCTTCTGAGAGTGAAACTGTTCAGTGTCTTGACTATGGTGGAAGTCATAAATCTATACATGAGATAAAATTGTACAGAAGCAGATACACTCATATTGTATTATTCAGGTTTCTTTAGAGAAATAGACCTATAGGATATGTGCACATGCATGAAGCGAGATTTATTATTAGAATTAGTTCACATGATTATGGAGACTAAGCGGTCTCATGATGTGACATTTGCAAGCCGGGAAACCAGGAAAGCTGGTGCTGTAATTCAGACTGGATTTAGAGGCCTGAGAACCAGCAGAGCTGATGACATATTTTTTAGTCTAAGACTATAGGCTTGAGAACAAGAGGAGAAGGAGTGCTGGTGTAAATCCTGGAGACCGAAGACTTGAGAATCAGGATTTCTCCAGGTCTGAATGTAGGAGGAGAATATACCACCAGCTCAGGGAGAATGTGAATTTGTCTTTGCTCTGTCTTTTTGTCCTACTTAGGACCTCAATATATTGGAAGATGCCTTGGAGTCAATCAACTGATCTGGATCCTAATCTCTTCTCTAAATACCCTCACAGATACACACAGAAGTAATGTTTTACAAGCTCTCTGTAAAACAGACACATTAAAATTAATCAGCACACACACACCCCTGCAAAACTTGTGAAATCTGAAAAAAGTTGATAGATTTCCTTGTCAACTTTCTGACCATGTTATAAGATAGTTGTGCAAGTTTTTAACAATGGAGGAAGCTAAGCGCAGGATACACTGGACTTCTGTATTATTTTTTGTGACTGCATGTGAGTCTATAATTCTCATAATAAAAAGTTTAAAAAATATTATATGTCACAGTCTATAAAATACATTTAAAACAAGAACGAGTGAAAAAAATTTAAGTTTTTAAATTTATTTTTGTGGTACTGGGGATTGAACCTAGAGGTGTTCTACCATTAAGCTACACCCCTAACCCTTTTTAGTTTTATTTTGAGACTGGGTCTTGTTAAGTTTCCAGTGCTGGTCTTGAACTTGCAATCTACCTGCTTCAGTTTCCCAAGTAGCTGGGATTATAGGTACATGCACAAATTCTGCAAACATTTAAAACTTTAAATACTGTATTAACCACAAGAAAACCAAAATGAAAATTAATATAATCCCCAGCTAGGAAAAAACCCCCCAACAAATAAAGCAATACACACACACATAAATAATGAATTTAAAAACAGAAAAGGAGAGGTAGGAATTTAAAAATAGTAGATCTAACTAAGTGTTCAAAATTTTATTTTGTAATAAACTACTAACAGTCTTAAGTTGGGACAAAATATTAATATTCACATAATACTTGGCAAAAGATGAAATAAACAGTGAAAGATAATAAATTAAAAACATATGTAACTATTTTGCTGATATAGCTTACAAATAAAATTTGGAAGCCTAAGTAAATGGATATTGTTTATAGAAGACCCAAATTCTGTAGAAGAAATGGGGAAAACTATCCAGGAAATATTCCACAAAAACACACTATTATCATGAAATTTCACAGGAAAATTTTGTTGTATGACCAAAATGTAGATGATCCTGAGCTACATGAATTATTTCAGAGTGGAGAAAATAAAGAGAAATTTCATAATTCTTTTTTAGAAGGAAGTATAACGATAATAGTCACCATAGTAAAGAAATTACAGACTATTATTTATGAATATCATTGCAAAAATACTAAATAATATAGTAGTTGAATAGAATCCAGCACCACATTAATAAAATAATACACATAAGTGAAACTTCATGTAGGCTTTCAAGGTAGGTTCAATATTTCTGAAACATCTTTTAATATCAAATTCCCAGAAATCACATTTCTAGGAATTAACTCTGAAGATACAGTTTTAAAAATATCAAACTTAGAAACAGCAATATGGGGAACCCAAACTGGGCATCCATGGCATGGCATTAGCCCTAGATAACTAAGTATATATGCATTTGTTCTTGAATGTTTGATAATGTTTCTCCCTCAATTGTAACTCTATATGATCTAATTAAAAACAAAGAAAAAATCAAACTTTATATGCTTAAGTTTATTGAGACTTTGAGTAGTATTAGGAAGAACTCAAAATATTCTAACATGGGTGATAGTTGAATAAACTATGGGATGTCCACACAATAGAAAAGGACAGAGTGTAAAAGGTTGGGCAAGCTTTCTATGAACAGAAAATTTTTGTGGCATATGTTTAATTTAAAAATGTAAGAAGGAAAAGATCAATTATATTTAACCCCTGTGTAAGTACATGAATACATAAGAAAACAGATGTGTATTTGTTTAACATTACAAAAAACAAACAAGGAAAAAGTACCAGAAACCAGTGAGCTTGTTTCTTTATGGGGAAGGGTTGGATCAGGATGGAGAGATGGAGGGTATGAGAGTGAGTGAAAGGGACAGAGGAGAACAGCAAGGCTCTCTGAATATGTATTTTTGCATCATTCTAAGTGAATGAAATCAACAGAGATTGAAGAAAAAAAGATCCTAACAAAAATTTTAGGATTTTAGAAAAAATCCAAACAGAAACTAGTTAATTTAAGTGTATTTCAAGTGAATTCCATGAACACACTGAAGAGGAAAAACAAAAGGACCAACACAAGTGAACTTTGGATGCAGTATTTTTAGCTAAAGACAGCTGAAACCATATTGAACTCTAGGGGGTAGTTTTCCTCCCCCAACCTCCACAGTGGGATGGATTGGCAAGTTTGAAACCATTTTTGTACTGTGTAAAACCTAATAATTATGGTAATATGTTGGTAGTAATCAAATTCAAGTATCTGTGTTGAAGAGGGAGTCACAGAGTGCAGTGTGTGAAGTATATGTTCCCCTCTAGGACTGCAGGCACTTTTTTCCTGGCTCTGAAGAATGTTGTAGCCTGAAGTTCTTAGTTGGCAGGGATGCATACAATTACCCTTGGCTAAACAGAGTTGCCCAGCCTGTTACAGATTGTGTGATCCAACGACATAGCATGCCAAAAACTTTATAGAACTATTTGATCTTTTAGTTTAAACATTACATATAAAAATAATATTAACTAGGGATTTGCAATCTATGATCCATAGGCAAAACTAGACTGTTGTCTGTTTTTTGCATATAAAATTTAATGGGACTACAGTCCTGCAGTCACATCATTTATTATTTATATATTGTATGTGGCTGCACTCTTTCCATATCTGTTGCTGCAACAAAGAGCAGATAGCTTAGAAAGCAGAAAATATTTACTATCTGGCCTTTTACAAAAAAAGTTGACCCACACTACATTAAAAAATTATAAATTTAGTTTTTATAAAATATGCTTACAGGTAAAAGGATTCATAGCTCTTACATCAATTAAATTTATAATTTCCCTTGTAATTAACAATACTAAGGAATCCATTCAGTTGATAATTTATTGATTGGTAAAATCAAAATTTCTTGTTTTTTTTTTTTTGTTTTTTTTTTTAAGAGGGTTGGAGCTCTTGCTCAGTGGTTATGGTGCTTGCCTGGCATGAGTGAGTATGCAAGTTCAAACCCCAGCACCATGTACGTAATGAAGTCTTGGAGCAACACAATAGAGAGAGAAAGAGAGAATCAATTTTCTTTAATTTTTTGTGTGGCCATTGTTGCTCTGAGACTTCGTTGTGTACGTGGTGCTGGGGTTTGAACTCACATACTGGCGCATGCCTGGCAAGCGTGTAATGGCTGAGCAATTGCTCCAGCCCCTAAAAATATATTTTAAAAAACAGGGGAAAATAAATCTTCATATGCAACTGTGGTCAGTTTTCTGTACCAATTAAGCAATTCATCACTTATTACAGTAAGTAAAGATCATGATGATTTGCAGATTGTTAAATGAATGTGATAGTTCATAAACTAAAACTAAAACTAAAACAATAGCAAAAAACTTTTTCCTCCATTTCTTTTTTCCATTTCTCAAATAATCATTGCTAAAAATGTGTCCTGAAGTCTTGTAGTTGTTTAGAAGAGAAGAAGCAGAAGGAAGAGGAGGAGGAGGAGGAGGGAAACAGTTATATCTACTTATATATTTCTTTAGTATTTATTTCTTTAAAGAGATCATATGATGCATGTGTTTTTGCTTTTTTTTTTTTTAAAGAGAGAGGGACAGTGAGAGACAATCAAATTTATTTAGTTTTTGATGGACTTTTGCTGCTTCATTGTGTATGTGGTACTGGGGTTCGAACCCTCGTAGTTGCGCATGCAAGGCAAGCGCTGTAACTGCTGAGCCACCGCTCCAGCCCTGTGTTTTTGCTTTGCGTGTGTATTTTGGAGAGCTTTCAATATCAGCGTTTGCTTTTTTTTTTCAGTGGTGGCTTTTTATTTCTTAGCATCAGACTTAATTATCCTCTGTGGATGAGAACAGTAGCTTTTCACATTTGCTGTTTTGTTGTTGCTGCTTGTTTATTTTTAATTAATTAATTAGTTAATTAATTAATTTTTTGGGGGGGTCCTGGGGAGTGAACCCAGAGGGGCTTAACTATTGAGCCACATTTCAGACCTTTTTATTTTGAGACAGGGCCTTGTTAAGTTGTTTAGGACCTCGCAAAGTCCCTGAGGCTGGTCTTGAACTCGAAATCCTATCTCACTTTCTTGAGTAGTGGGGATTGCAGGCGTGTGCCACTGTGCCTGACTTGTTTATTTATTTTCACAGCTGCAAAAATGTTGAAATAAAATCCTTGTGTGTATATTTTGATAAAATTATGTCTGGCAATGAAATTTCTAGGTAACATTTAAAGATAATAAATTGTCTTCTAGAAAAGTTGCACTAAAATATATTCAAAAATGAGTGTGGTGTTCCTTCTCCATGTCCCTACTAGCAGTAAAAATTCCTTTTATTTGAGATATTGAGGAAATGTGCTATTGTGGAATTACTCTTCCTTTTATGATTGGTGATATACTCTTCAGAAATATGTACAAAAATAATGTTTCCTTAGATGATATATATAAGGTCAAAATTTAGAAAAATGTGCTTGGATTCAAAACTTACACATTGAGCAGTATTAAAGAAGGAAAATTTTAGTTGATTATTGAGCAAAGTCCTGGTAACTGTTACATGATTATTAAACTCATCAATAATAACCCCTAAGCATTCCCTTCCTGAAATCAGGAAGCTCAGGTACCAGGGAAAGTGCGTTGATGTCATGTTACTTTTGAAATTGCTCACGTTTGTTTGTTAGAGTGGAATGGCCAGGGATTTAAAACTTTTCTAAATGAACTCCATGTTTTCCTGTTTGTCCCTATTGTTAGGTAATAATCCTCTTGGGGATTTTAGATTGCTCTCAGGAATATCATATTTATTTTAACTACAGGTTAATGACGAGAAGATAAAGGGATGGAAAGAATCAAGTATAGGGTTAGGAATACAGCTGTTTTCACACACACACACACACACACACACACACACAAACAAACAAAAAACAAAAAACAAAAACAACCATGCCCTGAGAAACAAACACAAACAAAAAATAAAAATTAAAAAACACATCACCTGATAGACCTCTAGCCTTAGGTTTAAGATACAATTGGTCCTTTCCAAAATTAACTCTGTGGGGTTTTGTAACAAATAAATGCATTTGTGTGTATACATTGAATGTAGTGACATAATAACAGTTTCCATCTAAATGAGATGGAAATTATTTCAGAGGTTATAGCCCTTGGAAGTTGACTCCTCCACCTGAAAGTTGAAGCATTCTCTGTATTACATCTGGTAAGAACCAGATATGACCAGAGATGTTCTCATTAGTCCTTCACTTCTGTGATTTTGTGATACAATTGGTTTGACTGGCAATGATTGCATTTCTTTTTTTTTTTAAATTAATTCCTCCTGATATTTTATTGTCTCAGAATTAAGCAATCATTGAAAATGAATGGAAAGTTCCATATTTCTAACTATCAAAGGAGTAACAGAAAAAGACTTCTATTTTTTTCAACTTCATTTGAAAGGGGTGCGTGCCATAGGCTGGTTTTCTCTTGGTTCAGGCAATAGCATCCCAAGGTATCCATCCCTGGGAAGGAAACACCATGCACCAGTTCCCAATCTCAGAGGAAAATGCCAAACAACTTGCACATTTTTGCTAAGATTCTTAGTTAATCTGATGGGAGGTTTTGCACAAACCAAGCAGCCAGAGTATGAGTGTGAAATGGAACACTTGCACAACGAATCAGGCAAAGTAACCTTATTACTCACATGCGGGCTGTGAAAATCAGCAGAAGCCTGGAATCCAAGACCTGCCAGTCTCTTAATGCTCAGGAGAGCTGGCCAGGCTGGTGGGAGCCAGGTCTGTATGTGCTCCACTTCCCAGCACAGCTGAGGCGCTCTGAAAGCCCCTATCCTGGAGAAACCGGGATTGTCGAGCACAAGCATGGAAGGACATTCTGCTTTAGGAGGGGTGAGGATAAAACTTGAGGTGTTCCAGACAGTTTTTCTTTATTTCAGCATGTAGTATTCTTGGTACGCACTGCATGAGAACTGTAAGTAAGATTGGGAAGAGCTGTGTGGGTCACAGTCATTTGGACCCTCCTCCTGCAATGCCACATTCATTCCTGACCTTTTGGTCTTCCTACTCTTCCCTTAATAGAGACACTTTTTTTTTTATTCTTTCTGTTCCTTATTCTAAAGGTAATCACGCATAGAAACCTAGCGACGCTTTCCTTCCTAAAGTGTTCCTTAAAGACTTCAGGCTTCATTGTCTTACTCTCCTGATTTTCTTTTTTTGTGACTCTTCTTCATTTTTGAAGACACTTTATTACGTTTGCTTGCACAATCGAATGTAAAATAGACCCAGAATATAAGAGTCTGCCTCATGTACAGATAGTAACCTAAAGCTCTTAG